>JAKWBI020000320.1:0-53907 GCA_022664585.2 Zalerion maritima
AAATAATAAAAGTGCCCTTATATTATTAAAAAAAGTTTTAAGGAAAAGGGATAATTAAGGTTGGTTAAAATTACCGCGGAAGTTTAGGGATTAAATAAGGCGCCTTTAAATTGGCCCGTATTATAATCCTACCTACGATTATAAAAAGAATCCTAAAAATTATATGGCAAAGGGATAATTTATATAATTCCGGTTAAGGGAATAATAATATTAAGGTAAAAATTACGGAGATATTTTAAACCGATTTGGGAAAAGGTAAGTAAAATTAAATAATATTAGTATTTTATTTATAAGCAGAAAAAAGTATATAATAATCGGGCTTGGTTTATAGGGGTTTATTATAATTGCAAAGGATCCTAAAAACTATATAATAAAAGGATAATTTGTATAATCCCGGTTAAGACCCCGTAAGCAAAAAATAAAAATTATAAAGTACTTTTGCCGCTTTTTAAAGGGTATAAAAAAAAGGAAGGATTAAAGCCACTAAGCGCTTTAAAATATAGGGGAAAATGGATACCGTTTTTTATAACCATTAAATTATTCTTCGAATAAAGGCCCAAATCCCCCCCCCCCTACCGTTTCCTAAATTAAGTTTTACTTTTTATTATTAATATTAAACCCCGTGCCCAACTTAACGAATACCAGGGGAAATATCCCCTAAAGGTCTTGGAAGAATATAAATCGCCCGTCCAAATTAAAATCGATCCCTTTTTAAGGAATCTGGTATAAGGGTAATTTTATATAGGCCTTACCAGAAAAAAAAAAGATTATAAAAACCAAATTTATTTGGGAAAAGTTTAGGGGTTTTATGCTTTATTATAATCGGACCGTAATTAAAGGGAAATATGGCGATTATAATAATTTATGGATTATAAACGCCAAATTTTGGGCTCCCATTTATGGAATTATGGTTAATTCCCCACCCCCTCCGAGGGCGCCTAATTCTTTTTATTTAAAAAAGCGGCCAAAGGGGGGGGATAAATATACGGTAAGGAAATTATGAAAGGTTTAAAGCTTAGGGGAAAATAAGGCGAGGCTTTTTAGCCTAAATAAGCTTACCAATATTATGCCCGGCCCTATAAAAAGCCGGCAAATTAATAATTATTAAAAGCGGACCAATTAATAATAAGGGGTAAGATAATTAAGGAGAATAATAAAGCGGTATACTTATAAAATTTAAATTTTTTTAATGCGAGGCGCGGGATATAAGGGATAAGACCTATTAAGGCCCCGAAAGGATAATATTAATACCCGAAAAATAAAAAGGTAATTACCAAAAAGGTTATATAAATTCCCTATTTCGAATTATAAAAATCCCACGATTACGCTTAAAAGGCTTAAAAAGTATTACCATTATTATTATTCTTAATTTTAAGGGACCGTTTATAATTTTTAAGCCTAAGGTTAAAAAAAATAATCCTATACTATATTACCCCTTAAAAACCTATTTATATCCTAACTTTTATAATTCTTTTTATTTTTTATAAATTATTTTATTTTTTAAAAAATTATTCCACTATTTAAATTTATTATATTATATTTTTAAGGTAAGGCGCGGCGAATCCTTTTTTATTAGAATATTATTACGGTAAAGGAAGGTAAGAAACGCCTTATAAATAGGCCTTAAGTTTAAAAATAATCTTCAAAAGCGGAAATACCCGAAAATGCTAATAAAATTTAAACTTTATTATATAAACAAAAAGCCGAGCGATCGCCTTTTAACCCTTCCTTATTTAAAATCCCGTTATTAAAAACTTTTATTATACCAGTACCCCGGGTAAAATATAATATGAATATTTCTCCGATATTTTAAGGAATAAAATAAATACCATTCCCCGGCCAATCCGTAAAAATAATATTTAATATTAATTAATATAATCCTTATAAAATAAACTAGTATATTATAGTCCGATTACCGTTGCCGCTTTTTAGTATATAGAAAAGCGTAATATTTAAGCAAAATAATATTTCCTAATATATATATTAATTGGATTAAATATTTAAATAGGCAGTATTTATAAGCAATACATAAAAAATAAACTACACTATATAATATTATATTAATACCTACGCCAAATTAATCGAATTACTCGCCATAGGAAAAATATGGATTAAAGCAAAAAAGGCCTTAAAAACGGAATTCGTAAATAGGGATATTTTTTAAAAAGGCCGTAATATAAGAAACTTAAAACGCTTCGCCTATTAAAACTGGCCCACGAAAAATATTAATTAATAATAATTATATATTACGGGGTGGAAACGCCGGCTTATTTAATATAAGGAAAACCACACGGATTATATTAATAATATTATTTTATTAAACGCGTTCCTAAACGCCTTCGATAATATATTATAAGCTTAATTATATAATTTTACAGGAATTATAAATAACGACCTATACCTCGGAACGTACGAGGAATTCCTCCAAAAGCTTAAAGCGTTTTTGGATTAGCGTAAGAAAATAATAAAGCTGTTCGGAAATAAATTTTAATAGAAAGAAAAAGGGACCACCGCCCGCGTTAAAGAAGCCATATATAACCCTATCGACCCCCAGTTTTAATAAGCTAAGCGATACGATTTAACCAAAATGGCTTAAAGAAATTAAACCGACCCCCGCGATTTACCGCCCGCGCTTTAACCATAAAAAAGCGATAAAGTATTTATTAGCCAATTAATTCTGCCTAAAATAATTAAATAAAACTTAATTAAAAAATTAAATACTTTAAGTATAATTTATATATATATATTATTAAACCAGAAAATAAGCGAAAAAATAAAACTGGTATTGGATAATAGTAAAATAAAGAAAATAAACCTTAATATAAAAACCATTATAAGTATAATCCTAATTAAATTTATTAAATTAAACGGAACCATATACGGGGATTTTATTATATTTAGGCCGAATTCCCTTAAAAAACCAGTATAATTTTTTTGGAAATTTTAAAGGTATAAGCACTTTTTATATTAATAATTAATTTTAATAAAAGGCCTTAATATTAAACCAAGGTAATAAAATATTATTAATATTTAAAAAATAATTATATAATATATAATTATTTATAAAACGTTTAAAATCGAATTAACGGAATCCTTTATAAATACCCCTTTTATCGAATACTAAAATTGGACTTCGAAAAAAGCGAATATAATATCTGGCCTATTAAAATATTTAATAATATAATTATAAAGAAAATACCAATAAAAATAATATTTTTATAATATTATAAGCAAAAAATAATACCTAAGGATTAATATAATCGGGTATAAAAAGTTTAAAATATAATTATAGGAAACCCCTGGTTTTTTAAAAATACGCCTGGCCTAATTAATAAAAAATAACCAGATATTTTAAATACGCCAGCTATAAATAAACCTAATTAATAAGGTTTATAAAATACCCAGGAATAATAATATTTAAAATAATTAACCATTTATTATAATAAAAGGTAAGGTAATAATGATTAAAAAGTATTTATAGGAAAGCTGGGAAAATATAAAAATGGAAATAATAGCGGAAACCCTTATTATTAATATTTATAATAAAATAGCGTAAACGGTTTTTAATTATAACAAGGAAGGAATTAAAAAAGGACGAGGCAGGCCTTTAAAAAAAGCAAAAGTGGAAAATAAGGTTAAAATAATTAGGAAAAATAAAGGCGCCAAAGGAAAAAAGAAGGATCTTAATTACGAAGAAGTATTAGGCGTAATAAAAGAGAAAATGGAACGCAGTATATAAAAGCAAAAAAAGGCGCCTTTAGGTAATAAGCGTAAGGACCCCTTAAAATTCACGGACCTAATTTTTTAAAAGGTAATAAAAAAATAATTTATAAAAATTATAGAGAGGCCTTACGGGTTAATAATTGCGGAGGTATTATAAATATCGCAACCTATAAGGATAACCTTATAGGAGAAACTGGCAGGTAAAATAAGGGTGGAGAAAATTATTAATAAAATTATTTATAAGGGTAAAAAGCCAAAGGGATATTAATAAGTAATTTTAAATACGCCTAATATCCACCAGGTGATTAAAATAAAGGCACGTTTTATTAATAATATATCCCCGGAAATATTAAAGTTTATAAACCTTATATATATTTAACCATATTAATAATATAAGCGTATAAACTTCAAGGTTTTATTTATAAGCCTACCAGGCGGCCTAAAAGCGGTAATATTAAAGGGAAAAAAGGCAGTCTTTTATTTAATTAATATTTCTAACCCATTATTATTAATCCCCTTAATAATCCCCTTTTTCCTTTACCCGAGCCCGTGCTTATTAATATACATAGGCGGGCCAAACAATAGGCTGGCCAGGGTTATTATAAATATAGGCGTAAAAGCCAATATTTTAAAATAAACCTACGCCTAGGAATACGGCTTTAAGGCTTACCAGGCGCGAGTTGCGTTTTTTGGCTATAATGGCCAAAAGATAATTTAGCCTTAATTATACGGTAATGGGTATATATTTTTTTAAAACCTAAACGTATTACGTAGAATTCTTTTGTATTAAAAGAAAATTAAAAAAAGGCGCCAAAAATAATATTAGGAATACCTTTTATTATAATAACGGGGTAGAAATAATACTATAATAAAAAACGAAATATATTAATTGGGGAGCTCGAAATAAAAGGGAATAATTATATTATTATTATTATAAACTTAACCTTAAAAATAAAATATGGAAAAATACTCCGTAATATTTATTTTTAAAGAATAAAGGTTTTTAGGAAAATGTAAAAAGCCTTTATAATTTAACCAATAAAAAAAAAAAGGCCAGTATAGGATTAAGGAAACCCCGTATTGGTAAAATCGAAATCCCTGCCTATATAATAGAAATTTTAAATTTAAATACCGAAAAAATAATAGTTTAATTTTTTATAAAGGAAGTTAAACGCCTTATAAAGAAGTTTAAGGAGCATATGCCTATAAAGGGGTATATTAATAGGCCGCAAAAAGGGGAGAATCTCTTAAATGGAAAAATCTGGACCGGAGAATTAAATATAAAGGTTACCCTTTATTAGCCAAAGGGGTAGGGGCGTAAAAAGCCTTACGATTACCCACGGAATTTTAATTATAAAAGAAAAACTACCAGAAAAAGATTAAACGTTTTCCCCGGAGAGTATTATAAGGGCAACGATTAAAAGCTGCGAAATAATAAAAGAAGAATATAAGACTTTATTATTAATAAAATCCTAGGCGTTGGCGGAGCCCAGGAGGCATTTCCCCTTAATAATACCAATATTATTAATATTTTTATTATATATAAGCGTATGGCGGATAAAATAAAGCCCGTGGATGCTCGAGTAAGGTATAAAGCGGCCCCCGTAAACCCGGACTGGTATAAAAAAATGGGAAAAAAATAAGCGATCGGAAAATAATCGTAATAATATTAAATAAAGCGAATACGTCTGCCTATAATTATATAAGGCAGGGTGCAGCGGTATTAGGCTTATACTGGAAAAAAGGAATAAAATCTTAAAATCCCTTAGGAAATTATAAGGGGAAAAATAAAGGATATTTATAAATATATTTATAAATAAAAAATAAGCATTGGTATGGTCCTGGGAATATTTAGGCAAAATTAACCCTAATATAACCCTTTCCTAAAAAATCGATATAATATTTTATATAAAGTGGTAGATTAAAAGTATTTTTATCCCTAAGGCATTAATAATGGTGGGAATCGAAATACTCGAGGAGCGAAAAAAAAAGGGGGTAATTAAACTAAATTAAGCGGCGTACCGTAACCCCTGGTTTTTAATTAAAAAGAAATATAGAAAATACCGCTTAATTAATTTAACGGAAAGGCTTAATTCGGTTATAATTTATAATGCTTTTATACCTTTAATTATTAATGAATTTATAAAAAATATAACCTATTACCAGTTTATTTTATTCCTGGATTTTTACTCCAAATATAATTAAATAATGCTCGATTTAAAATCCCGAGATTTTATTACCTTTATAATATTCGCCGGCCTATTTAAAATAACCACGCTTCCGTAAGGAAAAACAAATAATATTACTTAATTCTATAGGATTATTTTTATTATTCTTTTAGGTTTTATTTTAATAATATATAAAACATTTATCGATAATATTACGGTTAAAGGTCTTATTATTATATATAATAGGCGAGAAATTTACCCAGGGGTACGGTAATACGTGGCCGAATATATTAGGAACTTCGATTAAATATTATTACGGAATAAATTGGCCGGAATTATAATCTTAATGGTTAAATTTAAATAATGCCAAAAATTAGCCGTAATAATAGGTTTTATATACGGAACGAATGGCCATAATCCTAAACAGGCCAAAATTATTAAAATTAAAAAATGGATGGTTTTTAAAAATACATCGAATATTAAAAGATTTATTAATATAATGGTCCTTTACCGAATGTTAATTAAGGATTTTATTTATATTATTAAACCCCTATACAAATTTACCCGTATAAGGGCGCAGTTTATTTAAAAGGAAAAGTATGTAAAAATAATGAAAATCCTTAAATAAGCCTTAATATTACCCCCAATTTTAATTAAAATTAATTATTCCCCAAAGGCAGGGCGTATTATTATTAAAGTAAACGTATTAGAAACCGGATAGGGAGTATAGATCGGTTAAAAAAGAAAAGGGAAGGTTTTAATAACGAGGTATAAGTCCGGTTATTAAAAAAAAGCTAAAGGAATATACCATTCGGCCAAGCTGGAATATAAAGGGCTGTTTATAACTTTAAAACAATTACGGAATTACCTATACGGCACGTATTTTACCTTTAAAATAAATACGGTTAATATAATATATTAATTTAATAATAATATTATTAATTTACCCGGAGCATTTATTATTAAATGGATTATATAAATACGGTAATTTGATTTTAACGTGGAGTATATATTAAAAAGCAAAAACGCTATAATAAACGCGTTATTATAAAAGCCCCAAGGACCTTTAAACGAGGAAAATAATAAATTAAAGGAAAATATCGAAAATTTTATTAATGTATAATTATACGTACTTAAGGCTGTACAAAACTGGAGGGGTATTAAAATTTTAAAAGGAAAAGTATAAAGCGATAAATCCCGAAAAATAATATATTTCCTTATTATTTTAAAAAAACCAAGCGATATTTTTTATAAATTATTTTTTTATTAAAAGAAAAAGGCTTTAAATTATTTAATAAGGGATTAGAAATTTTGGCATAAAACCTTAAAGGGTAAATTATAATTATAATTAATGATTAATAATAATTAAACCCGAAAATATATTATTTAAAATAATTATATTTATAAAAGGTATAAAGGACGGAATACCATATTTAGCTTTATTATTTAGCGCTATTATTAAAAAGGATAATAAAAGCAAATATAAAAGGTATTAAAAACCTGCCCAATTTATTAAAAGCGAAACCCTTAAAGGCCTAAAATATTATTAAAAGTTTTTAACCTTATTTTAACCCCCTTTTTTAAAATTTCGCTCGATATTTTTTTTAAATATTATTAAGGAAAGGGTATACTTATATTATATAGGCCAAATATAATTTAATAGGATAAATTAAAGGGCGATTATTATAAAAAGCCACCATAAGATAAATGGCCAATTTCGTTTAATAAAATATAATTTATAAGTATAGGATATATAGGAAATTGGTAATTAATAAAAGACCGGAAAACCGAGGGTTTTTAAATAAGTTTATAAAATAAATAGGCCTGGCCAAAATTATAATATTGGCGTATAATTTATAATTATAAGGGGGAATAAAATACCACCATTTAAGCATTAGGGACGCATTATTAAAATTAAACGGCAGTTAGGTTAACGCGTACCCAGGAATATTAATAATATAAAAGAATTATAATAAATTAAATTATAAGATTCTCCCTATACGTATTATTATACGGTTAAAAAATGGTCACCCTTATTAAAATGGCGCTCCCTACCTAAAGAATAATTAATTAAAAAAATAATATACCGTACGCGGATTTTTTAACGAAAAGGAGCCGGGTAATAAAACGGAAAAAAACGGACTTGGTAAAGGCAGCCCGAATCCTATAACGGAATAAGGAAGCCAGGGCTAAATATGTGGATAAAAAAAATAACGGGAAAATAAGCAAGATTTTATTAAAAAAAGGGGATTTAATATTACGATAAATATTAATTATGGGGGTTAAAAGTATAAAGGATAAGCAAAACCTTTACTAAATAAGACCTTATATTATTTATAAACTTTCGAATAAAGGAAAAACGGTATAGTTTAGGGAATTTTATAAAGGGAGCCCTTCCTTTAAATATATAATCGGGAGCAATAAGGTTAAAAAGTTTATTTAAAAGAACGGATAATAAAATAAGCCGGCAGGAATTAATAATAATACCTGGAAAAAATGGAAACCTTATTTAAAATAAAATAATAAATTAAAAAAGGACTGTATAGGATTAAATAATAAAAAGGATAATTTAAAAGGCTATATCGGGAATAATATATTAAAAAATTTGGATAAAAACTAATAACGAACGGTAATATTTTATAATAACGATTGGGAGAAAAAAAATAATTTAACCGAACGTATTATTATAATATTACGGTTAAAAAAACCACGTATTATGAAAAAATTAAAAAACAAAAAGCGGGAATCGGGAAAAGTACCTTTTTTAAAAATAACGAAAAAAGTACGATTTTAAATCCTAATAATAATTACGGAAAAATTCGTTAATATTCCTTTTATAAAGGAATAAAACTGTATAATATTACGAAACCTTTAAAGGAATTATTATATAAAAAAAATTCCCCTTTTTTTATATCCCCTTTTTTATATAATAATAAGCCCCAACCAGCTTAAAACCAAATATTATAAAAGGACCTAGTAAAAACTATATATTTAAAGCTCCGTTAATAGCCCGAGGTATATATATATATATATAAAAAAAACCATATCCCCTTATCCAGAAATTTAAAAGGGAATATTTTTATACTTTTTTTTTTCCGTTCTTATATTATACCGAATGGCCCTATTTTAAACCATTTATAAATGGTAATTAAAAATAGCTTCTTAATTTTAAAAAAAGGTCACCTGTTTAAATTTTAAATCGTTTGTTTAATTTACGGAGAAAAAAGGGCGGGATCCTTATTTAAAGGGTTATATATAAAAGTAAAAATTCCTTTATAGGAAAAACTTAATTTTTTATATTAAAGGACGCCATTAAATAGTCCTGTATAGTATAATTTTTATTTTAATAATTATAAAAGGATTAATCGCGGGACAAAGAAATTATGGTTTAATGTTAAAAAATTTATAATATCCCTTATTTTTACGAGAGTATAAACCCTTGTAATAAATAGAAGCCTAAAAAGCCGCCGCGCCACCACCGTTATTTTTTTTAAAAGTTTTACCTCGGCCACCCTTTTAATTATAAACGCTAAAAAAACCAGACCTTTATACCGGCTGTATAAAAGGCCTGGTTAGCCCGGGAATATTTTTAGCCCTTAAATTTAAAACGTTTATAATTTTTAAAAAATTAAGGCCGCTAAAAATAATTTCGAAATAATCCTTTTAATATTTAATATTTTATTCCTATATTATATTATTAAATAATTTTTCGATGCGGAATTTTTTGTAAGGGGTATAACTGTTATAAGAAGGATTAAAGTTTAAAACCAATATATATATTTTTAAGGCCTTTATTTTCGGTTATATAAACCTCGCCAAGCCAAAGGTAATTATTATACTTATTTCCGGTATACCTAAAAACGGAAATATATTTAAAAAAGGGGAATATATAATAAATAAAAGTATTAGGCTTTTAATCTTAAAAATAACTCGTTTATCCGGAAGTATAATACTTATAAGGGTTTTTATTTACCACGCCCTTAAATTATACGGCCAGTGCTTATTAATAATAAAAATAAAAAAAGGAATATAAACCATTTATAATTTACCCCAGGAAGTTTTTATATAGGATTAAAATAATAATAGGCCGATTAACCCTTTTATATAATATAAGGGCCAGGCTGGTAATTTTAGGAAAGGTTTTAAATATATCCAGATTAATATATATGGCCATATAAATATAGTTTAAAGGAGGGTCCCTAAATAGGCCAAATTAAAAATAATAAAGGATATTTTAAAAAAGTAATAATAATTAATCCTGCTTAATTTTAAAAGGTAAGAATAAAAAGGGTGCGAAAGTGGAATAAACCTTATAAATAAAGTTAAAAACCGGCTTAAACCGGGTCCTTTTAATAAGGCTTAAGAATAATTTTGGCGGAAAAATATTAAATTAAAAGGCCTAAACGGTATTATGCTTAAAAGGTATTTTAATTTTAAAGACCGCAACCGTACGCTGGGGTGGTTAATTTAGGGGGATTAAATTAAAGGAAAAGGTAAAAAAAAACCTCCTGGATAAATCCTAAAAGAAAAGGCCCGGGCTGGTTTATTATATAAGGTTAAATTAATAAAAGGTACGAGGTAATAGGGGGGATAAAGGGAGCCGAGTAAAGGGGTTAAAATTAATGGTTAGGTTTTAAAGTACCCGATCGATACGGCCTTGCGGCCTAGCCGGCGAAGGAAAAGGAATAAGAGTAATTACCAGGGAAATTAAAATTAAATAGCCCTATATAAAGTTAATAATTTAAAAAGAATATACCTGGAAAAAGGCTTCGGGTAATAATAAAAGTGGTATTAATTAAAAGGGCCGCCTAATTATAAATAAAACGCTTAATAACCCGAGTGCGGTTTTTTATAATATAAGCCCCGGGCCCTTTTATAAAGGGAGAAAAAGTATAAGGATAAGGGAAAGCAAAGGTTATATAATAAGGTGTAGGAGAAAAAAAAGGCTGGCTTATAAATATAATAGGTTTGGAAAAACCAAAAGGCCTATTAATTATTAATAAACGCCGAATAAAAGCCAAAAGATTAGGAAGCCCCTTATAAGCCTTTTTATTATTACTTTGGTTTAAATGGGATATATTTTAAAAGGATTAGGGAGTAGATTAAAAAAAGGGGGTAATAAAGGGAGTAAATGTTTAAGGGGAAAAGGGCTCGGAGGAAGGAAAAAAAATAAGGAATATATAAAAAAAAAAGCATTATAGGGAAAAGAAAGGCACCGATAAGAAGTATATAGAAGGAAGGATTATTAAAGGTATAGGAGGAAAGAGAGGGAAAGAAATTGGGCTAAAATATTTATATAATTATCCGATTAAAGATGGGAGGCCCGTTAATAATTATAAAAATTATAGGAATTATAAGGGTAATAGGGTAAAAAGGGTAATAATAAAAACGCTTAAGAAAATACCTGTTTATTTAAAAAAAATACCACCGTTTATTTAAAACCCCATAGTATATTAAAGCCCCATGGGTATAAATACCCCCTTTTTTCCCTTTATATTTTCTCGATTTTTTTTAATCATAATATTTTCCAATTTTAAATCTTTATAATATAATCCTGCTTAATTTATTCTTTATTTTAATTTAACTCCTTATTTTTAAATTCCCTTACCCTTTAAAAGCTTATATTACCCTTAGCCTAATCCCCGGTATTTGGTACCTTTTTAACCCTTTTAATTTAAAAACTTTAATCCAAATATACCTTTTATTTTTTATTATTACCTAATAAAATAAAAAAGCCCTAAATAGTATTATTTTAATAATAAAAGATTATACCTTTAAAGGATTAAGGTTAAAGAATAAAACCAACGTTTAAATACCTAAATATTAATCGGAGTTTTTATTTAAATTATTTTAAAAGGTAATTTTTTATACGAAAACCCTTATTAAATTTTAGCGCTTATATAAAAACCAGGCCCGTTAGGGAGGGCCAATACCCTTATATATTTTATATATAAATAACCCAAAGCTTAAAAAAAATTACCTAAAGAAATATAAGCGTAATTATTAAAAATATACTTAAGCTTATTAACCGCCATAAAAATAACCGTTTCCGCCAATGGTTTTAAAGGCCTATTATTACCAAAGCGTTTTTTATAAACACTTGGGCATATATATATAATATTATTAAATTATTAAAATATAACCAACCTTTTTCTTATTAATAATTAACTGCTTATAAGAATTACCTCGAAATATATAACGGGGTAATTAATATTAGGTTTACGATTACGGACTTTAAACCTTTAAAGGGGACTAAAAATATACCAATTATTAAAAACCAGGCAGCCTTTATAATTCCCCTATAATACCCGTTTTTTAAAAATTACGATTTATTTAATATAATAAAGGCAGGGATTAATTTTATAATAAAAGGGTAAAAAAACCCGCGAATAATTTTTATTTAAGGTTATTATAAGGGTATAATGCTTATTATATTCGCACCAGAAAATATAGGAAAGAATTTTAAAAGGTATATATAAAAGATTCGTATAAGGTTTTCGGTAATATTTTAAAATAAAACCAATAAAGGTATATTTAAAAAGTACGGCCTCCGGTTTAAGGTTTTTTTTATAATAATTATTTTTATATAAATCAGCCCTTTTTACCGATCTTAATACCTTATAATATTAAAAACGCTTAGGATTATAATTTATAAATAAAAGATAATATAGATTTATACGCGAATAAAAAGGGAGGTTTATATTAATAAAAAGGCCTTTATATTTTAAAAGTTAAAGGATAATGGAAAAAGACTATAGTACCGCCTTCGAGAATTAAAATTAGGCATAAGGGGAAAAGGGAAAAGGAACTATATATTATATTCCTTTAGGCCACCGCCTAATAATTATATAAAGTATTTTATAAATTAGGTAAAGGTGTTTTATATAAATTATTTAAGGTTTATAATAAACCTTAATTTATTAAGGAACCTTTTTAAAATAGGGTAATTATAAGGGGAAATTAATATTATTATTCGGTATAAGGTTTTTTTACGTATAATAATAAAAGGTAATAATTCCTAGGGTTATTTGGTTAATAATAAAAAATGGTAAAGCCTAAATATAAATACAAATACTACCGGGATGCATTTTTATATATTTAATATTTATATAGGCCTTAGGCCTTTTTTAATACGCCTTAAGCTTTTTAATATTAGGGTAAATTCCATAACTCGTAAAGGGGTAAACCCGTTTAATTTTTATACGGAAAATTAAAAGAATATAATGGAATTAAAATCGGGAAATAATATAAATTCGGATTTTACCTATATAATTAATCCTATATACCGAAGGCGGAGGGGCCAGGTGGCCTTGGAAAAAAAAGGGGGTAACGACCGTTTTTATAAATCTTTTAGGGGAGAATATATATTACCGGGATAAAAGCCTAATTCGTTAAAATTATTTAAACTATTATTATATACCCCTTCCCTTTTTTTTTTACCTTTCGCATATTTTATTACGCGCGTATTCCTTATTAATTATTAATCGCTACCCTTATTTTTACCATTAAAAATAATCTTATTTTCCCTACGCGTAATTTTTACCCTTAAGCGATTATTATAACCCTAATTCCCCTTATATATTAATTAACGCTGTTGGGTATATAAAGAATAATATAGGCCGCTTTTTAATATTAAGGTGGATAATAATTTTAAAATGTTTACGGAAAAGGTTATTAAGGAGCCTTTATATCGTTTATTAATAAAAAAAAGGGCCTACCGGCCAAAGGATTTTAGGTCTTATTTTATTTAACGTTATTTATTCCGTCCCGAACTTAATATATAGCCTACCTATATCGAGAATTTTCCGGTATGGGTTATTATTAAAAGGAATATTAAGCGAAAGGTTACGGAAAAGGAGGAAAGAAAAAAAGCTTAAAAAAGGGAGACGGCGAGAGCGAAAAATGCGGCCTATAATATTAAGCATGGCCAGCGCCGCCGATTTAAAAGGATTAAAAAGGCTCCTTAAGCTCGATTGGCTTTTAATTATATAAAAAAAAGGGATAAATGTTTTATTTTTTATTTTATAAATTATTTAAAATAAAGCTTAAATATTATTAATTAAAATAAACCCTTTAGGGAAAATAAAGGTTAGGGCGTAATAAAATTTATAAAAATAAAGTTATATAGTCTTATTTAATTATAATAAAATAAAAAAGGGAACCCGTAATTATTATAAAAAGGTAATTAATAATATACGAAAGGTAAGAAAATAAATAAATCGGTAATATTAATAAAAGCCAGAAAACTTTTTTTAAAGTTTTTCGGACCGCGGGGCGCGGTTTTTTATTATAGGTTGGTAAAATATAATGGTACCGGAGGTATTCCCCGTTATATTTATATTAAAGACCGGCGCCCGGCGTAATTATTTAAATAATTAGTTTAAAGCCCTAAAATAATCCTATATAGGATTATATAAAAAGCCAAAAGGACCCCCGGAATTTATGGGACTTTTGGGAGGGTAATAAACCATGGCGGTAAAAACTTGGTTATAAAAATATAATTATTATTTAATATATTATATTTTCCCCCAAATATTATATTATCGTTTAAAAATAATCCTGTATAGGATTATTTTATATTTTCTGGAGTATTGCCATTTTTAAACAGGCAACTGGAGGTTTAACCAAACCAAACAGCTTGGTTTTAAACACCAACCATGCAGCGAGGTTATTAGACCTACTCCCCGCTATAATACGGCACCCCATACGGTATTATTATATATTTTAATATTAATAATATTGGCAATTTAATCTAGGTTTTAAAACATATTATGGGTATATTATTAAATATATTTTAAATAACCTATTATAATACCGTTATAATTTTTATAAAAGGAGCATTTGCCAATATTAATATAATTAACGCATTTAATGGTGTATCTGTTATCGGTGGTCTGCTAATTATAAAGCACCAGGCCCGGCTTATTTTTATGGGCCTTTGCAATTATAAAATAATGGGCATATGGTGCGGCAAAGGGGCGGCCAGCGATTAATATACGCTTCTAATTAAAGGCGGGTATACTATATAGACGATGGTCCTTTTTTTAAGTACCTAGGGCAATATAAATTAACTTTTAAATGGTGTCAAGGGTATTAATAAAAATACTTATAATTTTAACTTCTTTTTTTAAAAAAAGGCAATACGCCTTTATTCCCCACGCCGCCCAAAATCTTTCCTACCATTATTAAAAGCCTCCCCCCATTTTTTAAGGATATAACGGCGTGGTATTATAAAAGGCTGGTCCCTTTTTTAAAAAGAAAAACCACCTCCGCCAGCTTTAATACCAGGCCCAATAATAATATCCGGAAAAGGTAAAAATATATCCCTAATAATTAATTAAAATAAATCATCCAGCTAATTAATTAAGCGGATTAATATAGGCTTGCCAGGTTTTCAATAAGAACCTCCAAAGGTATTAATAAGGTATTAGGAAGGGTTATATATATTTTAAAATATTATTTTACTTGGTTAATAATAATAGGTATTATAAAAGGTTATTATAATGTATTTTAAATAAGTAAAAAAATAAAAATCTGGGTAGTAATTATATTTTAAAAAAGGCGATTATTTATTAATAATAGTACTATTATAATAAAAAAGTATTAATATTATAAAGGCGTTTTTATTATATGGGAAAAAACTAGGGGAGTTTTTAAAAGGTGTGTGGCCTGTAGGCACTCGGCCAATTAAAGCCCCATAATGCACCAGTTTTCTGCGAATCTCGAAATAAAATTATCGCGAAAATATATAACCATTATAATATCCCTTATCACACACCTTTATAACTTTTTTACACTTATAAAATTACTATTATTTAATTCCCCTTTATTCTACCATTTAAGAAATACCAATATAATACGGATAAAAAACCAGGAATTAAGGTAAACACCGATATGGTATATAATAACTATTTATATTTATATTACAGTAGCAGTTTATATTAAGAATTATAGGAAAATGGAATTATTTTTATTAGGCTAATGCCTGCCCTACATGATTTATTCCACCAAATACCCATAGGAACACTTTAAGAAAGCACAAAAGGGCCATAATACATAGGACCTTATATATTAAAAGATATATAAATAAGCGTAAAAGGTTTTATTGCAGGATCTTATAAATAATCTAATTATTATTTAATTATTTTACGAGGAATATATTTATAAAATACAGGCAGTATATTAATTAAAATACAAAATAGGGTAAATGGTAAGGGATTTTCTTCCTTATATTATACTTTTACCCCGGCCAAAGAGTATAAAATATAGTAATAGTATGGTTTTTGCCGGTTTTTCCCATACCTTTATTCTAAATAAAATTGCCCACCAATTACGGTTAAGCGACCAGCCTTATATATATATATATATATATGCCTAAAGGGGCGTGTTAAATACGCCACTGTATATTCGATACGCCATTACTGCGTATTAACTGCGCCACGGCGTATTTACGGCACCAATGCGTACTAAATATACTATCGCGTATTTAATACATTATAGCGTAAGATATATTATCGCGTATCTTATATATAATAGGTACATTTATATATATAATTTATAAATATGTACGGCGTAATAAAAGTAATAATAATATTATAAATAATTTCCCTATACGCCCTTTTAATATACCATAATAATACTTTTATAATTACCAGTTAACCTTATTATGCCACCTTTATAAGTGACCTAGTTTGACCTCTTATATTTGATAGGTATATAATATTAAAAGGCCTGGCCTTAGTTAGAATATAGGAGGTTAGACACGTTATCGCGTATTAAATGCGTTATTACGTATTTAATATGTAATAGGTGTATTGGTATATATAATATGTAAGAGTTATAGACTCGTATGGCGTAATAGGGGTAATGATAATGCTATAAAATGGCTTCCCCGTACGCCCTTCTGATATAAAACCACAAGTAACAATCAACCTCATTGTGCCACCTTTACAAGTGACCTAGTTTAACCTCCCACATCTGACAGTTTCCCCTTCTCTATGGTCGTTGTCCCAACGACGGTATTGATGCGCTTAACGGCCGGTTCCCGGTAAGCAGGCTGTTGTGTTAATGGTGCCCATTCAATGGTCCTGTCGGGGTTGACATGGTAGTACTGTCCGGCTGTTTCGCTCCATTGCCAATACGGGTCTTCTTGTTCGCTTCGTGCTTGCTCGGTGTCGTGCCCGCTGCTGCTGCCTTTGCGCGATGGAGAGGGTTTGTGCCTTTTGCTCTTGCTGGTTAAGCCCTTCGATGGTGGTGGGCGAGATTTCGCCGCTTCGGAAGCTCGCTTCCGGCTTTCCTCCAAAAGAGCGTGCAATGATTCTCGAATCTCCTTCAAACGCTTGTCCTTCCCCCAGTCGATAATATTCCTGACGTGCTTGCGGAATTCGATGTAATGCTCTGGGTCCTGGAGCAAGAAGCTCTTTACTTTCTGCATGTAGTAGTCCAAGTCGCTGTGCTTCCATGAGACGTAGAGTCGTGCTTCAGTACCGTTCATGGAGATGCTGAAGGCGGTGCTGTCAACTGGTTTGACCTTGCTGCTCTTGCACTTCCTTAGTTGATCGTTGAGGCGTTCGGCAATGTTGACGCAAGATGCGGATCCTCCAAGGCATTGGTTTGTCGCTACCCAGAGGTCTCCGCCGTTGCCCTTGAATTCGATGGCGAAGAACGGGTACATCAGGTCCTGATTGTTCGCGACCGGCTCGGTCCCCATGGAGATAAGTTGCGTTTGCTGATCGGGGAATGCATGATGACGACTGTATCCGTACAGCATGTCAGGTGTCGGATTGCTGATTCTGAATTGCGGTCCGGCGTTGGGGACGGCATGCCTAGATATCGGCTGTCTGTCGCTTCGCTCCAAGCTATCTCCCTCTTCGGGGTCGTAGAATACCGTAGATTGGAAGTACTTTTCCACCTTGGGCTCGTCAAGTCCTCTCGTCTCGAGGGCGGTAAGGTTCGCGTCTTGCCTGATGTGATCGAAGGTTGGGCCTGGGGAGTCACGGTTCCGGCGAACATGGTCAACCAGGCTGGAAATATGTTCCGGGAATTGATCGTACGGGTCGCGCATATAGACATGGTTGAAGGCCAAGTTCAGGTTTCGATAGAGCGAGTCTTCAACAAGAGCTCTTGACGATCGACTCGAGCCGGCATCTGACGGGGCGACTGATCCGTAGGATGGACCAGGCGTCGGTGGCACGGCGTATCCATCTGCATCTCGATTGTAGGCCATCTGTGGCGCTGATCTCGTGATGTTTCTTAAGATGAGGTCGTCGCTCGAGGCGTGAAGGTAGCTATCTGACCGACAGCGTTTTTCTCGGTCTGATCCGACAGACTCGAGCCACTCGGAAATTGTGTCGGTCGGTCCGACTTGGTTTTCGAGAAACGAGGCTTTAGGGCGCTTCGGCGCGGGTTGCTGCAGGTTCGTCTTGGATAATCGCGCTCGTTTTGGCTGAGGCAATGAAGGGGTCTCGAGATTCGTGTCGAGCCGCTTTTTCGTGGACTGCGAGGGTCCGTCCATGATGAAGAAGAGACAGACTCTTGTAGTGCTTGGGTTGGTCGGCCAAATGGGTCTAATATGCAACGCTCCTTATCCCGAGAGTTGTTTTGTTGGACGCGACGAAATTTTAGGCAGTCGTGGTGGCGGTAAATAATTGGTCTGCCGTGGTTCTGTTCCACCAGGCTCGTACAGGGTCGGTCGTGCAATTCGTCCAATTAAAATCGGAGTACTAGCGCCGCGTTGGTGCTTTTGGTGTGGGATGCCCTTATTACGCCCCTATAATTGCGAGGTCGGGTTTTAATTATTTCACTCACCCGCGAGATGGGTGCTTTCCACCTAACCATAATTATTAATTAAAGGCAAATTTTCCCGATTTTTAACCCTTTTACTTTTATTTTAAATTATATTAGCCCTATTATATATAAAAGGTTAAATTAGGTTATTTATAAAGGTGGTATAATAAGATTAATTAATGGTTATATAAATATTATTATATATTAAAAGGGCGTATAAGGAAATTATTTATAATATTATTATTATTCTTATTATACCGTATATATTTATAAGTTATATATATAAATATACCTATTATATATAAAATACGTAATAATGTATTTTATATTATAATATATTTAATATATAATAATGTATTTAATATATATTGGCGCCGTAAATATATAATAATAATATTCGGTACTTTTACGCAGGAAATAAGGTATAAGAATACGTAATATCCGCCATATATATTATAAAAATCGCTATTGCGATTTAAATTATTAAGAAAGTTGGTATTATATTTTATTATATTCGCTTTTAATTTTCTGCATTTTATATTTTATTTTATTTTTATTTCTTTTATTCGCTTTTTATCCTATACCTTTTATTTCGTTCTTTTTCCTTTTTTCATTCGCTTTTTATTCTTTATATTTTACTCTTTATTTATTTTATCTATTCGCTTATTATTTCTTTATTTTTATTTTGCTTATTTTATTTATATTTATTTTACTGGCTTATTATTCTATTTTTTTATTTCTATTTATTTTACTCGCTTATTATTCTACTTTTTTATTTCTATTTATTTTACTCGATTATTATTCTACTTTTTAATTTTTATTTATTTTACTCGCTTACCTATTTTACTCCTTTACTTATTTTAATTATTTACTTATTTTAATTGCTTACTTATTTTAATTGCTTACTTATTTTAATTCCTTACTTATTTTAATTGCTTATTTATTTTAATTGCTTATTAATATTATTTGGCTTAATTGGAAAGTTTTTTAAAAGTCTGAAAAACGTGGCTATTGGTTTATTTAAACTTATGCACTTTAGGTTTATAGTTTTCATAACCGATTTGGCTTTAACCACTTAAACTATTATACTATAACTTACGTTATTTAGTATGGGGCCTTCTTTAATTTATAACCCTTCATCCTCCCCCCCCTGTCATAGGCCCACCTATACCACTACCTACATATACAGCGGGCTAACCGCGGGACTGATGCGTATAAGACGCTGCCCATAAACCACTCTCCCCTTCTTATATCCCTCTTCCCTTTCTTCCTTCCCCCCCTTTCCGTAAATCGAATATATATATTATTATAACACTTATCGTTATTTGTTAATATAATTTTAGCCCCTTATATATATTTAATTTTTAAATAATCCCTTACCATATTTTATCCCGCACTTATCCCGCAGCGCCTTTATTATAAATAATAACCAGAATGAAAATAACCAGGCCCCCGCCGGCGGATAAGGTTAATAAACCCTCCCCAAAGCGGTAATATTATTTATTTACCAGAAAATAGCCCGGGCATTCGCGGCCGTTAATAATAAGTCCGCCGCCAAGTTAAATAATATAAAAAGACGCTTAATTTAAATGCTTGCGGCCCTTAATACCCGGATCTCGGCGGCGCATTAAGCGTCGCCCGCCTTAATAAATTATAACCCGCCGATTATAATAATCCTATAATAATTGCAATTTCCCTGGCCGGCGAAATTCGACGGTAATAAGGTAAAATAAAAGGCATTTTAGGTCGAAATCGAACGTAAATTAATCCTGGACCAGGACCTTATTAAAGGCGATGCGTTTTTATAATATAATATTAATACCTGCCTAAAAAATAAACCAAAAGCCCTTTTTATAATATTTTATAATAAAGGCGAATTAATAAGTTAAAATCCCGCGCGATTTATTACGCACCTAAAAACGGTATTCGGGGACCTTAATAATTACGAATAAGGGGCGAAAAAGCTTTACTCCTTACGTTAAAGGAAAAGGTAATCGTTTTTAATCTTTTACTCCCGATTTAAGCAATTCCTGGTAAACGTAAGGGGCGTCGTATAAAATAATTCCATTAAGCTTATATTATTAAATAAAGCGATATACCAGCGCCTCCGCCTAATATTAATATCGGTTTATTTTTTTAATTTTTATTAAAAATGGGTTTATATAATTACCAATATTGCGTTCCGCCTGGACTTGGTATTAGGTAAAAAAGGGAGCAGCGTATTAATAATATATTAATCGCGTTCCCAAAAGGACCCAAATACCCTAATATTAGGAATAAACACCACGAGTTTTAAATTAAAGAATAAACCACGCCGCGTTAAATAAATAACCGTAATTAAAATAAAGCGCCGGCGTAAGGAAGGTTAATATATTCGGTATAAATCCAATAGCCATTTTATTTTAAAATATAAATTAGCCCCGGCCAAGTTAATTAAAAAGGTCCGGATTAATACTATAGGCGTAATACCTTACCCGGGGGCGTTAAGTAAGGATAAGGGGGAAATAAATTAAAAGAATAACTTTTAGGCGTAGGTATATTTAAAAGCCGCCAATGCAAAGCGAAATAATAAAAAGAATAAAACATATAAACGGCACCCCTTTTTTAATAAATATTTATTTAAATGGGATTTATTTTACCAACGTTTTTATTAATAATAAATGCCTATATTACGGCGTAATTTATAATTCCCTTATTATTCAATTCCGCCTTTTATATATTCCGGTACCCGCCAGGGTATTAATATACGCGTTCGCATTACCCGCGTAATAAAAAATTATAATAATAAAGGCGGTATATATAAATATTAATATAAACGGGTATTTTTAATATTATTTTTATTACCCCGTTTTAAACCTTTTATACTTAATAATATTAAATAAACTATAGTATAAAAAGAAAATATTTATATATAAAATAATAAAAAAGCGGATTTATATTAATAGGGCGAACCTTTTTATAAGGGAAAAAGGGTCGAGGGATACCGTTCTGGCGGATATATAATTAATTAACATTACCGCCTTATATATTATAATATATAAAGTAAAAATAAGCGATTTAATATTATTCGTAATATTCCTATATAATATTAACGAATAATTAAAGGTATTAATAATTAAGCTATTCCGGCCACCCGACGAATTAAAAGGGCTGGAAAATGTGTTTAAACCTAATAAAAAATAGGCGTTATTATTTTACCGCGGTTCCGTAAACCATATAATAAAATTAATAAGAAATGCCAAAAAAAGAACCCGTAAATATTATAAGGTTCGAGTTACGATATATCGAGGGAAAAATTAATAGTTTTATAAAAAACCCTAACGGAATTATTTAATAAGGGTTATATAAAGGCCAGCAATTTTCCCGTATATACCCCGGTATTTTTTATTAAAAAGCCGGGGGGCGGGTTATATTTTTATTACGATTATAGGGAATTAAATGCGGTTATACGCCAGGACCGTTATCCCTTACCGCTTATTTATAAAGCATTACGGACCTTAATTAAGGCGCGTTAATTTATTAAGGTAAATATTAAAGCCGCCTATTATAAATTACGGATTCGCCACGGGAATAAATAAAAAATAATATTCGGAATTTATTTCGGCCTATATGAATAAACGGTAACCCCGTTCGATTTTAACGATGCGGGAGTATTATTCTAATAATATATTAATAATATATTACGTAAATTTTTTAATATATTTTATACGGCGTATATAAATAATATACTGGTTTATTTAAACGGTATAAAGCGAAATTATATATTAAAGGTCCGCCAAATTATAAAAAAGCTCCGTAATATAGGCCTTTGATTAAACCTAACCAAATGCGTTTTTATAGCGAAAAAAGTAATATACCTTGGGTTTATTATAATAATAAAAAAAGGAATACGCGCCGACCCGGAAAAATTACGGGCCATACGTAAATGGGAAAAGCCTATAACCGTAAAAGGGGTCCGCGGTTTTTTAGGCTTTATTAATTTTTATAAGGAATTTATTCGCCAGTTTTTTAATTTAAAACTCCCGTTTTCCGCCTTTTTTAAAAAGGGAAAAGGGTTTTATTAGGGCCTTATCGAATCCGAAATATTTTAATAATTAAAAAGGGCATTTATAACCCCCCCGATATTGGTATAATTCGACCCGGCGGCGGAAACGGTTTTAGAAATTAATAGCTCGGGGTGGGCAATAAGCTCCTGCCTTTTTTAATGGAGCAAAGCGGAAACGCTACGCCCCGTGGCCTTTTTCTCCCAGCGATTAATACCCGCCGAATATAATTATAATATTTATAATAAGGAACTTCTGGCCATAATAAAAAGCATAAAAATATAAAACGCAAAACTTTATAATATGGCCGGCGCGTTCCGGGTATATTTAAACCATAATAATTTACGGTATTTTATAATTAAAAGGCGTTTATTAAAATACCAGGTCCATTAATAAAAATAAATATATCGGTACCGTTTTTAATTAAAATTCCGCCCCGGCCGGTTATTCCTGGCGCCCGACGTATTATTACGGCGGGACCAGGATATACCGAAGGGGGAGGGAAATAAGCGCCTTACCGGCCGTAATTTTTAATTAATTTAAAACAATTAATTATCGGCGGCCATATATAATATAAAGGCCCTTTCGAGCCCGCCATTCGAGAACGCCAAGCTTTAAGAATTATGGTCCGCAGCGGTATAATATAATAACCAGTATAAGATTATATAAAAGGTAATCGAAAAAATGGAATAAATATTCCCTCCGAATATAAAAATAAAGGTTTTTATTATAAAATACTCCCTCTGACCTAAGGAATACCTGCGTTTTAAGGATTGGTATTAAATATTAATATGGGAATAATTATAAACCGCCCTTATTTAACGGGCTTATAATTTTATAATTACCGGCCACCCGGGATATAACGGAATAATAATAATATTATTCCGTAATTATTTTTGGCCGGGTATAACTCGTATAATATACCGTTTTATGCGTAATTATAATATATACGGCAGGACTATTATATAAAAAAACCAAAAAAAGGGTTTATTAAAACCACTTTTAATGGCGGACCATTTTTAAAGCGAAATATTCGTGAATTTTATAATAAACCTTCCCGCCGCGGATTTATATAGCCCCCGCCTTTTAATAATAATTACCGACCGCCTTTGTAAGGGTATAATTTTAAAAATTATAATATTTATAACGGCGGAAATATACACCGAAAGATTTATATAATACTTTTAATATTTTTACGGTTTTTTTAAAGCGATTATAAATAATAAAGGGTTAAATTAGGTGGGTGGTTTTTGGTAATATTTATATAAATTAATAAATATAATATAATAATTATTAATCGCGTTTTACCCTTAAACCGATGGCGTAACCGAGCGAGTAAACTAAAAGGTTTAATATTTTCTACGAATATTCGTATTAATAAAATAATTAAACTGGCCCGGGCTTTTACCGGTAACGTAATTAACCATTAATAATCGCGATTTATTATTAATCGGCCTTAACCTATTTTTTATTACGCACGGGTATTATATAATACTTATAACGGAGCGCGATAACCCAGGGCCCTTTAAGAAAACGCCGCGGGAATGCGTAAAATAATTCCTGGAACGGTTAAAAAAGACCACCGAATAGGTATAGGCGGCGATAATGGCCATATAATAATAATATAAAGATATAACGAATAAATACCGCGCCCCCGTAAAACGGTTTAAGGTAGGTAATAAAATATGGCTTTCCCTGTATAATATAATTACCGCGCGGTTATTGCGGAAATTAAATTGGCTTTACGCCAAGTATACGATTACGGGGGTAATAAACTTATATATAATAAAATTAAATATACCCTTAAATATCCATCCCCGTTTCCATATTAATTTTTTATAACGGGCCAATAATGACCCCTTACCGTTTTAAACCCAGGATAATATGTAACCACCATTAATTTAAGGTAATAAATTAAGGGAAAAGAAATAATATATGGAGGAGATTTTTAAGGCACGAATATAAAAACGGGGTCGCGGTATTATTAGGTAAGTATTGGTAAAATGGTAGGATTAAGCGGAACCAATTTAAAAGCCATTAGCCCAAATTGTAAAAATAGCGGCGCTGAACCGTTACGAAAAATATTTTAACGATACGGTAATTTATAATGGCCCCGTATAAGCGAAATTACGCGTAAAATAAACTGCGATGGAATAGTGGGAAGCGTAAAGTGTAATAATAAGGTAAGAGTTAAATAAATAAAAGGGGTATTTCCCCCCGCCGCTTAATGCACCAGTGGTATAATATAAAAAAAAAAAAAAAAAAAAAAAAAGGAAAAAAAAATACCATGGGTAAAGGGGAGGCGGGTATTAATAAGGACCAAACGGCCCCGCAGCGGGCCCATATAATAATAAATTACCGTTTAATACCAGCCGCAAAAACCTAAACCGCTGGGCTTATTTTAAACTTTACGCCATTATCGAAATTAGCGGAATTGCTATAAAGTAATTAAGTATATTGCCCGGGGGGCAAAATAATATTAATAAGCGGGGATAAAAAAGCGGGGAATTAGGGGGAAAATTAATAATAATTCCTTAGCGAATACGGGGTAAAAGTTAAATATATGCGGTTTTATAAAAAAGCGAGAAATTGCTTACTAATAATGGTAAATCTCTTAACGGATTTTATAAAAAATACTGCCTATTTAAATATAAATATTATACCAGTTACGGGCGCGGCCGGCATGGCCGGCACCGAATTAATACGATGCCCCGTATTAATATAACGAATAATTTTATTTTTAAATTAACGGTAAACCTAATTTTGGGATTAATAAAAATATTTATATAGCGGGACCGGAGCGGATTTACGGCAAAATTATTATACGGGTTATTAATTTTAATAACGGTAACTGTCAGATACGCCACTGCGTGTTCGATACGCCACTACTGCGTATCGACTGCGCCATTGCGTATTTACGGCGCCAATGCGTACTAAATACGCTATCGCGTATTTAATATATTATGGTGTAAAATACGTTATCGTGTATTTTATACATAATAGGTATATTTATATATATAATTTATAAATATATACGGCATAATAGGGGTAATAATAACGTTATAAATAACTTCCCCATACGCCCTTTAATATATTATAATAATACTTATATAATCACCAGTTAACCTTATTATACCACCTTTATAAATAACCTAATTTAACCTTTTATATTTAATAATTAAAAGTCTAATTAACTCCGCCGAATTATAATATACCTTTCTTAAAATCGATTATATAACTCCGCTAAGTTACCCCATTATCGCCAATATAAGTAATATTATTTTAAACACTCCCCTTAAGTGGGAGACCTGGGATAAGCAGTTCCGCATTAGCGCCATCGATTTCGCCCTATGGTCTAATATCGACCCTTCCACGCAGGGCAAATTACTCCTTAATAGCCCCCGTATGCCTAATTATAATAATTTCCCATAAGGGAATTTACAAAGGTTTACCCAAACCATCGTGGGAAAACTAATAATACCCATTAAAACATTAACTGGCCTTTTTAATTTATAAAATAACGCGCCTATATATATTTTAATAAGCGATTATATTAAACCAGCTTTTAATTTCTTCAAATTTAGCCTGGAATATTAAAAGGCGTACCAATTCCTTACCACGAATTATAATCATAAGCTCCTATATTATAAAAAATAAAAAAACCTTATTCGAAAACTTCGCATATAAATTATAAAAACCATAATAATACCTTACCAGAACGCCTATTATAATTTAAATAAATCCTTATAAATTTAATACTTTAATCTTTACGAGTATATTAAGTTTAATAAAATACGTATAGAAAATATAACGGAAAACCTATATTTCTAAACCATCGTATTATTAAGGTATTAATCATAAGATTTCTATACATGGTTTTAAAAATAAACCAATATTATAATAAAACTTATTAAGCGGTAATATTTAATTATTATATAACCCCAAATATGGTTACGCGGCCTTATAACCGCTATACATTAGGTTAAACCCTTATGGGTTATATTTTACGAGCCGTTTTATCGATCCAGGGTTTTTAATAATACCCTTAAATACCTAACCGTAATAAACGATTTTAAAGACCAATTATTAAAAGAAAAGGCGGATAATAGGGGCCGCATAAGGAAAGGGGCCTTTTATTTATAAAAAGGCCATAAAAGCGATAAAAAATGCGGACGAGACCCTTAGGGTAATATGGACGAGTCCCCTAATAAAAAACGAGCAAAATCGAAACCAAGATTAAAATAAAGCGACCGAACGCCTGGCAGAAAGTTATAATATTCCTGCCAGCATTATTTTTACAAACCCGAAAGGTGCCTATACCTTTACCCTAAGCGCTATTTTTAAAAATAAAAGGGCTTACCAGAATTTTACGCTAATATCCGAAACCATTAATTTAAATATAAGGAATAATTAACCACCCCTTTTTTTATTAAATATATTAAGGAATTAAACGAAAATTAATTAATACGCCAAATGGCGGTTTATATGGTGGGGGATAAAAAGTAAAACGCCGAGGAATATTCTTTTTAAAACTTAATTATCCTGGATTTAAGGGCTAATCTTAATATTTTTACCAATAAATTACGCTTTTATAATTATTACCGCTCCATTTATAATAATTACCTTTGGGGAGAAAACTTTAAGGTTCCTATTTAAGGATACGGAACCGTATTTATTCGGGTATAAAGCCCTGGTTTTACCTAATATATTAACCGGATATTAATATTATTAAAAATTACGCATTACCCCGGTTTTATATATAATATTATATTTCTTTATAATTTATATATACGAGATTATTAATAGAATTAAAGCCCTGGTAACGATTACCTTAAACGTTTTAATAAAATACCTATAATATAATTCCTCGACCAGTATAATTAATTTATTTTAAAATATGTACCCCTTTTTTATATACGCTCGGGCCTTATATAAGGTACCTTCCCTATATATTATAAGGTTTTAAAAAAAAAAAAAAACTTATATATATTATATGCCTTATAAAAACCATATACCTAGGAGGTATTTAAATGGTACCTCCATTTAAATTACCTGGATCCCGAGCCATTTTAAAGATTAATTAATAATTTAATTAGCGTTAGGATTAAAAGGCCTATTATAATGGAATATTAATAATACGCCGTTAATAAAGCCAAATAATAAATCTAATAACCCTAATAAGTATTAATTAAAGGGGCGGGCAAGCGTATAATACTGGATTTTTATAATTATATAAAGGGTTATAATAATAATATAAGTTTATTCTTTTTAATTAATAAGTATACGGGAATATTTTGGGATTATTACCTTAAAAACCGCAGAAATAATACTCTAATATAAGCTTTAAAAAACTTTTTTAAAATATAAGCAACCCAGTATTAACTCCTTATTAAGATTATTAAATTAAATAATAAGATTATTATTTAATATCCCAGGGTTAAAAAAATGGTCGAAAAAAAGGACGCCGTATTAAGGCTTTTGCGCTATACATTTAGGCGCAAAACGGGCTGGCAAAAAGGATGGGTGGACTGGTAAAGTGAAAAGCTCGAGCCATAAAAGGAAGTTTTTTTAAAGAATTCTGGCCCAAAATTATTAAATTAACCGTTTAGCTTTTTAACCGTATTTTTATATATAACCGCGGATGGTAAAATCCATTTAAAAGGTTTTACGGTAATAAGCCTTTAAATATATATTTTAAGGTTTATAGATATATTACCTATATTATAATAACCATAACTTTTAAAAAGGAAGCCCATTATTATAAATTAAATCCAAAAATTTAAATCGGGTACCTTATAAGGTACTTTTTAACCAATTAATATTATATATAAATTCCTTTCCTTTATCGAATTATTATTACCCGAAACATTACCTTTAACGAATCCATAATATATAATAGGAAGGCCTAAATATTAAAAAATAACCTCCGAATTTTAAATATAAACAATATTTCCCAATTGGTTAATCGTATTACCATTAAATATTAAAAAACGGGAATTTAATCCTTTTTTTATAATGGTTTAAAAAAAGCCGATTGGCTTAATAACCCCGCCATAAAAGAATTATAAGGGGATTATAAAAATATTATTAAGGAAATATAAGGTACTAAATTAGTAACCGTAATAAATAACTTATATAAATATATAAAATCGCGCTTCGAACTGTTTTTTACACCTCCCCAAATACCTTTAAGCTTAATACTTATCGCCTTTTTTATAATTACCAAAAAAAATAACGAAAAATAATACGGTAAAAAGCTCCAGCCTTAGGAATATATATTGCTGGCGGGTATAAACGCGTACCCAGCTGTTTTAATTAACGGCCAAGCCATAATACTAAAAGACCGCTATTAAGCGATTAAATAAAAAGCTCCTACATTACCACCTAAAACCTAAGTTTTTAAATAAGCGGACATTTATAAAAAGGTTAAATTCGAACTACCAATCCATAAAAATATATTAAAACCTCCTTTACGGTTTTTCCGCGATTATTTTAAATATAATATAATAAAAAAGTTTAAATAAATAAAAAGGCTTTACCTTAAAAGCCACGGTATAATATATATTTAAGACCAAATTTTAATTATAAATATCCTATATTACGCGTAAATATTAAATTATATATGGGTATATACCTATAAATTTACCCTTAATAAATATTTAATTAAATATAAGGCCCGCCTTATTATTAAAGGAGATTAAAAAATAAAACATTATTTCAAAAAAATATATACCATTATATTAACCATATAAAATTTCCGTATAATTACCGCCATGGCCGTATATTATAATTTAAATATAATCCAGTATAATATAATTAACGCATTTATTTAAACCATATTAAGCGAACCGGTTTATATATATATAATACCAAGGTATAAAACCCATAATTATATTCTTAAACTCCGAAAGATTATATATAAATTACGCAAATTACCTAAATTATAATAAAACACCTTTATTAAAAAACTTACCAAATAAGGTTTCGAGCCTATTTTTAATAAACCTTATTATATAATTAAAAATAAATTAATAATTTTTTATTATATAAATAATTTCGTATTAATATATCCAAAGGAAAGGAGGACCGAAGCCTTATAATTAAATAAGGAATTTAAAAAGCGTTTCCCTTTAATTAAAGGAAATAATCTTAAATGGTTTTTAAATATTAAGGTTATCCGTAATTATAAAAAACGCTTAATTTGGCTTTTGCAGGCCACCTATATTTAAAAGATTTATCGGTTGGCGGAATCGGACGGTAAGCCTATTATTTTAATAAAATTAAAATGGTTAATTCCCTATAAGGAAATTATTATTTTAGCGTAAATCCGCAAATACTAAAAAAAGGCTGGATTATTAATATATATTACGATTATTACGCGCCTTAATATTATATACATAATGGTATAATTGGCCAGGTTCCTAATAAACCCAGGGCCAATATATTTTAAAACGGCGGATCGTATACTTAATTATCTTTTTTATAATTTTAATTAATACTTAAAGCTTAATGGTATATAGAATCTGGAAATATTTAATAATACCTCCTTTATTAATAATTTTCCAAACCGCAAAAATACCCAGGCGTATATTATTTATTTATTCGGAGGCCTAATTATATAATACTTTAATAAATAAAACACGGTTACCATCTCCTTAATAAAAGCCGAATTATTAACGCTTTCCCAGGTATTAAAGAAATCGATATATATTAATCGTATAATTAAAGGATTAAGGATTAAGCTTTTATCCGAAAGGATTCGCATTTAATATAATAATATATAAACGATTTATCTTATTATAAAGGAGTACGCCTGTTTTTTAATTTATCTCCGTTATATAAATATATATAACCATTGGTTAAAGCAAAAAGTGGCCAGGAAAATATTAAATATAATATATATTTCGAATGCAAAAATCCTTATAAATAGTTTTACCAAGCCCTTATAATAATGGTTATTTCTTATATTTAGGGAAAGGCTTAGGCTAATCCCAAGGCCTAAAGAATCCTCCATTGGGGTAAAGCCGAAATAGGCAGATTGCCATATAAGTTTTAAGCAATAAATTTAATTATAGCCTATTTATATTTTAATTTTTCCATACTTTAAATCTATCCGTATTTTAAATACTAATCGCTTTATAAATTTACCATAAATAAGATAATAACCAGTTTATAAATCTCCCATAAAAAAATAATAAAATTAATATAAGGGACCTATAAGGGTATTAATAAGGACTTTATAAATAAAACTCCGTAACGTTTATTAAATAACCGTATTATAATATTTTAAAAAGATAGGAACCAAAATGATAATTAAAAAGTAAATTAAGCAAAAGTAAAAATTAGTATAAGTTATAAAGGCCATAATAGGTATATATTATTAAAAGTAATAAAAATTAAAAAATATATAAAAATATAAAAAATTAATGGCTCCACAAGGCAGTCTTAAGGTAGCAGCGAAACAAATTATAAAACTAAATACGGCAAAGTTCCCTGTTCTCCTATTTTAACTCCTTAAGCTTTTCTTTTATCTCCCTCCTTTTCTCCTTTAACTCCTTAATCTTAGCTTTTAATTCCTTAACCTTACCCGCAAGGGCGGCCATACGAAACTTTAAAAAATTAAACTGGTTTTTCTCCATAAGCACCGCCCCGCCAGCGGTACGCTTTTTTTTTTAATAAAAAAAAAAATACAAATAAGGGCGCGGCCTTGTCGTCGGTATTTGCGAGAGGATTCTCCCTTTTACCTTTTTATATGCCTAATACAGCACCCCAAACGGTATCGTTATACATTTTAATATTATTAATATTAACAGCCCACTCCCGATCCTAAAAAGTGCTTCGGGCAAAACGTTAAAAATACTTTAAATAACCTATTATAATACGGTTATAACCTTTATAAAAGGTACACTTTCTAATATTAACACAATTAACGCATTTAATAATACGCTTATTATTAATAATCTGCTAATTATAAAGGATAAGACCAGGCTTATTCTTATGGGCCTTTATAATCGCCAGGCAACGGGCGCAAGGCACCGTAAAAGGGCGACCTATAATTAATACTCGTTTTTAATCAGGGCCGGGCACACCAAATAAATAATTATCCTTTTTTTTTAGGACCTAGGTAAATATAAATTAACTTTTAATTAATACCAAGGGTATTATTAAAAATATTTATAATCTCCACCTTTTCTCCCTCCAAAAAGGCAATACGCCTTTGCTCCCCCCTACGCCCAAAGCTTTTCCTGCCGTTGTTAGGAATTTCCCCTAATTTCGCCAAAATACAACGGCGGGGTATTTTAAAAGGCTGGTGCCTTTCCGGAGAAAGAATACCACCTCCACCGGCATTACCACAAAATATAATGGTAAAATTAATAGGCAAAAATAAAGATATATCCCTAATAATGAATTAAAATAAATTATTCAGCTGATTAATTAAGCGGATTAATATAGGCTTACCAGGTTTCCAATAGGAACCTCCAAAGGCATTAATAAGGTATTAAAAAAGGTTATATACGTTTTAAAATATTATTTTAATTAATTAATAATAATAGGTATTATAAAGGTTATTATAATATTTTTTAAATAAATAAAAAAATAAAAAACTGGGTAATAATTATATTTTAAAAAAAGGCGATTATTTATTAATAATAATACTATTACAATAAAAAAGTATTAATATTATAAAGGAGTTTTTATTATATAGAAAGAAACTGTGGGAGTTTTTAAAAGATGGGTGGCCTGCAGGCATTCGGCCAATTAAAGCCCCACAATGCACCAGTTTTCTGCGAATCTCGAAATAAGGTTATTGCAAAAATATACAGCCATTATAATATCCCTTATTAAATACCTCTATAATTCCTTTATACCTATAAAACTATTATTATTTAATTCCCCTTTACTTTACTATTTAAAAAATACCAATATGGTACAGATAAAAAAACCAGGAATTAAGGTAAACACCAATACAGTATATAATAACTGTCCATCTTTACATTATAATAATAATTCATATTAAGAATTATAAGAAAATGGAATTATTTTATTAGGCCAATGCTTGCCCCATATAATTCACTCCACCAAATACCCATAGGAACACTCCAAAAAGGCGCAAAAAGGCCATAATATATAGGACCTTATATATTAAGAGATGTATAAATAAGCCTAAAAGGTCTTATTATAGGACCTTTTAAATAACCTAATTATTATTAAATTATTTTACGAGGAGTATACTTATAAGATATAGGCAATATATTAATTAGAATATAAAATAGGGTAAATGGTAAGGGATTTTCTTCCCTATATTATACTCTTTTACCCCGGCCAGGGAGTATAAAATATGGTAATGGTATGGTTTTTGCCGATTTCTCCCATACCTTTATTCCAAATAAAATTGCCCATCAATTTCGGTTAAGCGACCAGCCTTATATATACATATATATATACTTAAAGGGGCGTGTTAAATACGCCATTGCGTGTTCGATACGCCACTATTACGTATCGACTGCGCCATTGCGTATTTACGACGCCAATACGTATTAAATACGCTATCGCGTATTTAATACATTATAGCGTAAAATACATTATCGCGTATCTTATACGTAATAGGTACATTTATATATATAACTTATAAATATATACGGCATAATAAGGGCAATAATAACGTTATAAATAACTTCCCCATACGCCCTTTTAATATATTATAATAACATTTATACAACCACCAGTCAACCTTATTATACCACCTTTATAAGTGACCTAGTTTAACCTCTTATATTTGACAGTAACCAGGGTAATAATAATAACTTTAATATTAAAAATATTAAAATATTAACGGACCGGATTAATAATAAATTCCCCGCGGGAAAGGGACCTTATAAGCGTTCTTTAATATGTACGGTATTATAAGTATGGTTCCCCTTAAAATATAAAAAATAAATAATATTTTGCTTTATAAATTAATACCGGATTAATTATAATCCATTAAAAATAATTAAAAGGGCTTTTATTAGATTGATTATAATAATAATGGATGGTATTATTAGCGATACGGCGAATATAAACCTTATATGGTTTATTACGCTTGGTTTTAATAATAATATTTTATTTTAATTAACCTTAAAAATATAATAATCGCGTACCGGAAAAAGGTAATATACCCGGGTAATTTTGCGGTTTTTAATAGGATTAATATATATAATAAGGGCCTTATATTATTTATAATGGGTTAATAATACCCCGTGGGCGGAATAGGGAAAGGGCCATATACCATGGTGGTAATAAAAGTATAGGTAATAATATTTTTATAAGCCGCCGGTTTTACGGCGCCGCCGCCCCAGGGGGGAAAACCGCGCGGCGCCGGAAAGGCCGGCGCGGAGCCTTTATTATTATAAGTTTAAATGTTTCTAGGGAAAGGCACTGCACCGGTATTAACCACCGTTTATATAACTGGTCCGGAGCGAAAAAAAAGCCATAGGAATTTATTAATGGAAATTTAAATTAAATTTGGCCGGGAGGAGTTTTAAATAGTACCAGGTTAGTGCCCAGAGCCCGTAATACCGCCGTTTTAGGCGTAAAATACCCGGGAGGGTATTCGGCACCTTTCCGGGCGCCAAGGGAGGCGATAAATAAAAGGGAAAGGAAATGGGGGGGGGGGGTAATTTACGGTTATTATTATGGTAAAGGATGGGGAAAAAATAATAGGCGGCCGAAAAATGGCCCTTGTAATATTTGCACACGGCGTTTATAACGAACGCTTTATGTAGGCGGGGCCGCGGAAAATACTTAAATTACGGGCCCCGGTACGTAATCACGTTATAAGGGAATGCACGCGCAGCATTATTATTAAGCGTCGGAACGGGTAAAAGGAGGGGTAATATTATAGGCCCACTTATACCATTATTTACGTATATAGCTGGCTAGCCGCGGGACTAATGTATATAAAACGCTGCCCATAAACCACTCTTGTAACGGTGCCGGAGGTATCCCCCGCTGCATTTGTACCAAACACCGGCGCCCGGCGCGATTGCTTAAATAATTAGTTTAAAACCTTAAAATAATCCTGTACAGGATTATATAAAAAGCCAGAAGGACCCCCGGAACTTATAGGATTTTTAAAAGGGTAATAAACCATGGGGGTAAAAACTTGGTTATAAAAATATAATTATTATTTAATATATTATATTTTCCCCCAAATTTTATATTATCGTTTAGGAATAATCCTGTACAGGATTATTCCATATTTTTTAAAATATTGCCGCTTTTAAATAGGTAATTAAAGGTTTAACCAAACCAAATAATTTGGTTTTAAACACCGATTATATAGCGAGGTTATTAAACCTACTCTCCGTTATATTTTTTAAAGGTTTAACCAAAATTTACGAATTTAAATTTTAATAATAAGCCTGCGTTTTTTAGGATTAAAATTTAAGGAATTCTTTTATTATTCTTTTCCCCTAATTAATTTGGGTTAATAATTATAATTAAAAAATAATATTATACGGAATTATATTAATAAGTATAAATTAAAATTCGCGAAAATTATTACGCTAAGGTGGAAAAACCCTTTTACGGTATACCGGTAAAAAGTTTGTAATATTTATATTATAAAAAACGGAAACGGATATTTATATTATAATAAAATTAAAAACCGATTAATACGCTGTATTATAAAAACCTAAAAAATCGCGTAAACTGTATTTTTTAAAAAGGGGCAGTTTTTTTTTTACGATAATAAAAGTATAATATCCGGCTAAAAATTAATTACCCTTAAAATAAAATAAGCATAATAAATTAAGGGTAATAATAGGTAAAGCTGGGCAGACCTGTATAATATATAAAGCTTAAAAGCCTTTCGAAAACCAACCACCTATACTTTAAACGATTTATTATTACGGAGGAACCAGGGAATATATTCTCGAAAAAAAAAAATAATGCGGAAATTTTACGGCGCCATGGGATTATTTTAATAATATTATAAACCTATAAGGGCCAAAGCCAAATAACGGGAATTCGATTTCGAAATAGGCCCGGTACCGGTTAAAAATACGTATATAATTACGGTGGGAAGGCCAAAAAGGGATTAGGCTTTAAGTATTAAGTAAAACTGTATACCTTTATTATACCCCTATAAGTAAAATAATAAAAGTTAATAAATAATTAAACCCCCATTATATTACGGAAGTCCGGCGTAAAGTTAAAACGCGATATAATAAGGAAGCCTTTATTTGCTCGGTTATAAAAGAAATAAAGGAAGGGATTACTAAAAGTATTGATGCGCATAGAGAAAAGCAGGATTACAGTTTTACTTTCAGATAGAAGGAACATTCTTATAAGCCCAGCTTAAGCTCCGAGGGCACTACGGTTGCAAAGGGTCCCAAAAGCTGCGTGGCGGAAGGACGATTCGTGTGATCCCGGCTAAGACCCCGTAAGCAAAAAACAGGAGTTATGGAGTACCTTTACCGCTCCTTAAAGGGCATAAGAAAAAGGAAAGATTAAGGCCACCAAGCGCTTCAAAATATAGGGGAAAATGGATACCGTTTTTTATAATCATTAAATCGTTCTTCGAATAAAGGCCCAACCCCCCACCGTTTTTTAAATTAAATTTTACTTTTTATTATTAATATTAAACCCCGTGCCTAATTTAACGGATACCAGGGGAAATATCCCCTAAAGGGTTTAAAAAAATATAAATTGCCCGTCCAAATTAAGGTCGATCCCCTTTTAAGGAATTTAATATAAGGGTAATCTTATATAGGCCTTATTAAAAGAAAGGAAAAAGAGATCTCGAGAACCAAACTTGTTTGGGAAAAGTTTAAGGGTCCCACGCTTTATTACAATTAAACCGTAACCAAAGGAAAACGTGGTAATTATAATAGTTTATAAACGCCAGACTTTTAGGCTCCCACCTATAAAACCATGGTTAATTCCCCACCCCCTTCGAGGGCGCCTAATCTCCTTTACCCAAAAAAGCGGCCAAAGGGGGGGATAAATATACGGTGAGGAAATTATGAAAGGTTTAAAGCTTAGGGGAAATAAGGCGAAGCCTTTTAACCTAAATAAATTAATTAATATTACGCCCGGCCTTATAAAAAGCCGGCAAATTAATAATTACCAGGAGCGGATTAATTAATAATAAAGGGTAAGGCGATTAAGAAAAATAATAAAGCGGTATACTTATAAAACCTAAGATTTTTTAGCGCAAGGCGCGGGATATAAGGGATAAAACCTATTAGGGCCCCGAAAGAATAATATTAATGCCCGGAAAATGGGAAAATAATTACCAAGGAGGCTATATAAATTCCCTATTTTAAATTATAAAAATCCCACAATTACGCTTAAAAGGCCTAAAAAGTATTACCATTATTATTATCCTTAATTTTAAAGGACCGTTTATAATTTTCCAAGCCTAAGGTTAAGGAAAAATAAACCTATACTGTATTACCCTTTTAAAATTTATTTAAATCCTAACTCCTATAATCTTTTTTATCTTTTATAAATTATTTTATTTTTTAAAAAATTATTCCCCCATTTAAATTTATTATATTATATTTTAAAGGTAAGGCGCGGCAAAGGTTTTTTTATTAAAATATTATTACGGTAAAGGAAGGTAAAAAACGCCTTATAAATAGGCCTTAGGCCTAAAAATAATCTTCGAAAGTAAAAATACCCGAAAGCGCTAATAAAGCTTAAACCTTACCATATAAATAAAAAGCCAAGCGATCGCCTTTTAATCCTCCCTTGCTTAAAATCCCGTTATTAAAAACTCTTATTATACCAGTGCCCCGGGCAAAATATAATACGAATATTTTTCCGATATTTTAAAGGATAAAATAAACGTTATTTCCCGGCCAATTTATAAAAATAATATTTAATATTGGTTAATATAATTTTTATAAAATAAACCAGTATATTATAATCCGATTACCGTTACCGCTTTTTAATATATAGGAAAGCGTAATATTTAAAAGAAATAATATTTCCTAATATATATATTAATTAAATCGAATATTTAAATAAATAATACTTATAAATAATGCGTAAAAAATAAATTATATTATATAATATTATATTAATACTTACGCCGAACCAGTCGAATCGCTTATTATAAGAAAAATATGGATTAAAGCAAAGGAGGCCTTAAAAACGGAATTTATAAATAGGGATACCTTTTAAAAAGGCCGTAATATGGTAAACCTAAAGCGCTTCGCTTATTAAAACTGGCCTATAAAGAATATTAATTAATAACGGTTATATATCGCGGGGTAAAAATGCCGGCTCGCTTAATATAAAAAAAACCATACGGGTTATATTAATAATATTATTTTATCGAACGCGTTTTTAAACGCCTTCGATAATATATTATAGGCTTAATTATACAATTCTGCAGGGATTATAAATAACGACCTATACCTTAAAGCCCATAAGGAACTCCTTTAAAACCTTAAAGCGTTCCTGGATTAATGTAAAAAAACGATAAAATTATTCGGAAATAAATTCTAATAGGAAAAAAAAGGGACCACCGCCCGCGTTAAGGAAGCCACGTATAACCCTATCGACCCCCAGTTTTAATAAACTAACCAATATAATTTAACCAAAATGGCCCAAAGGAATTAAACCAACCCCCGCGATTTACCGCCCGCGCTCCGACCACGAGAAAGCGATAAAATACCTATTAGCCGATTAGTTTTACCCAAAGTAATTAAATAAAATTTAATTAAAAAATTAAATATTTTAAACGTGGTTAATATATATATATTATTAAACCAAAAAATAGGCAAAAAAATAAAGCTGGTATTGGATAACGGTAGAATTAGGGAAAATAAGCCTTAATATAAAAACCACCATAGGTATAATTCTAATTAAATTTATTAAATTGGACGGGATTATATACGAGGATTTTATTATATTTAGGCCAAATTCCCTTAGGAAATTAATATAACCCCTTTGGAAATTTTAAAGGTATAAGTATTCCTTATATTAATAATTAATTTTAATAAAAGGCCCCAATATTAAACTAAGGTAATAAGATATTATTAATGCTTAAAAAATAACCATATATTATATAATTACCTGTGGAATATTTAAAATTAAATTAACGAAAAGTTTTATAAATACCCCTTTTATTAAATACCAGGATAGGATTTCGAAAAGAACGAATATAATACCTGGCTTATTAAAATATTTAATAATATAATTACGGAAAAAATATTAATAAAAATAATATTTTTACGGTATTATAAGTAAAAAAAAATGCCTAAGGATTAATACGATTAGGTATAAAAGGCTTAAAATATAATTATAGGAAATCCTTGGTTTTTAAAAAATACGCCTGGCCTAATTAATAAAAAGGACCAGGTACCTTAAATACGCCAGCCATAAGTAAACTTAATCGATAAGGTTTATAAAATTCCTAGGAATAATAATATTTAAAATAATTAATTATTTATTATAATAAAAGGTAAAATAATAGCGGTTAAGGAGTATTTGTGGGAAAATTAAAAGAATATAAAAGCGGAAATAATAGCGGAAGCCTTTATTATTAATATTTATAATAAAACGGCGCAATTGGTTTTTAATTATAATTAGAAAGGAATTAAAAAAGAATAAGGCAGGCCCTTAAAAAAAATAAAAGTGAAAAATAAGGTTAAAGCGGTTGGGGAAAAAGAAAGCGTTAAAGGAAAAAAAAAGGACCCTGGCCATAAAGAAGCATTAGGCATAATAAAGAAGAAAATAAAACGCAGTATATAGGAGAAAAAAAAGGCGCCCTTAGGTAATAAGCGTAAGGACCCCTTAAAATTTACGGAGCTAATTTTTTAAAAAATAATGGAAAAATAATTTATAAAAATTATAAAAAGGCCTTACGGATTAATAATTACGGAGGTATTATAAATATCGCAATTTATAAAAATAACCTTATAGGAAAAACTGGTAAGTAAAATAAGAATAAAGGAAATTATTAACGAAATTATTTATAAGGGTAAAAAGCCAAAGGAATATCGATAAATAATTTTAAATAGGTTTAATATTTACCAAATAATAAAAATAAAAATACGCTTTATTAATAATATACCCCTGGAGGAATTAAAATTTATAAACCTTATACGTATTTAATTATATTAATAATATAAATGTATAAATTTTAGGGTTTTATTTATAAGCCTACCAAAAGGCCTAAAAGCGGCAATATTAAAGAAAAAAAAGGTAATCTTTTATTTAATTAATATTTCTAATTTATTAATATTAATCCTTTTAATAATCCCCTTTTTTTTTTACCCGAGCCCGTGCTTATTAATACGTATAAAAGGGCCAAAAATAGGCTGGCCAGGGTTATTATAAATATAGGTACGAAAACCAATATTTTAAAATAAACCTATGCCTAGCAATACGGTTTTAAGGTTTACCAGGCGCGAATTGCGTTTTTTAATTATAATGGCCAAAAAGCCAATTTAACCTTGGTTATATAATAATAAATGCACGTTTTTTTAAAACCTAAACGTATTATATAAAACTTTTTTATACTAAAAAAAGATTAAAAAGGGGTGCCAAAAATAATATTAGGAATACCTTTTATTATGGTAACGGGGTGGAAATAACGCCATAATAAAAAGCGCAATATATTAATCGGGGAGCTTAAAATAAAAGGGAGTAATTATATTATTATTATTATAAACCTAACCCTAAAAAAAAAATATGGAAAAATATTCCGTAATATTTATCCTTAAGAAATAAAGGTTTCCAGGAAAATATAGGAAACCCTTATAATTCGACCAATAAAAAAAAAAAGGCCAGTATAAAATTAAAAAAACCCCGTATTGGTAAAATTAAAATCCCTGCTTATATAATAAAAGTTTTAAATTCGGATAATGAAAAAATAATAGCCTAGCTTTTTATAAAGGAAATTAAGCGCCTTATAAAAAAGTTTAAGGAGAATATATTTATAAAGGGGTATATTAATAGGCCGTAAAAAAAGGAAAACCTCCTAAATAAAAAAATCTAGACCGGAGAATTAAATATAAAGGTTACCCTTTATTAGCCAAAAGGGTAGGGGCGTAAAAAGCCTTATAATTACCCACGGAACCCTAATTATAAAAAAAAAGCTGCCAGGAAAAAATTAAACGTTTTCCCAGAAAAGTATTATAAGGGTAATAATTAAAAGCTGCAAAATAATAAAAAAAGGATACGAGACTTTATTATTAACGAGATCCTAAGTATTAGTAAAGCCTAAAAGGCATTTCCCCTTAATAATATTAATATTATTAATATTTTTATTATATATAAGCGTATGGCGGATAAAATAAAGCCCGTGGATACTGTAACGGTGCCGGAGGTATCCCCCGCTGCATTTATACCAAAGACCGGCGCCCGGCGCGATTACTTAAATAATTAGTTTAAAGCCCTAAAATAATCCTGTACAGGACTATATAAGAAGCCAAAAGGACCCCCGGGATTTGTGGGATTTTTGGGAGGGTAATAAACCATGGCGGCAGAAATTTGGTTATAAAGATATAATTACTATTTAATATATTATATTTTCCCCCAAATATTATATTATCGTTTAGGAATAGTCCTGTATAGGATTATTCCATATTTTCTGCAAAGTTACCACTCCTAAATAGGTAATTAAAGGTTTAACCAAACCAAATAGCTTAGTTTTAAACACCGATTATATAATAAGATTATTTAACCTATTTCCCATTATATTTTTTAAAGGTTTAATTAGGATTTACGAACTTAAGTTTTAATAATAAGCCTGCGTTTTTTAGGATTAAAATTTAAGGAATTCCTTTACCATTTTTTCCCCCTAATTAACTTAAATTAATGGTTATAATTAGGGAAGAATATTGTACGGAATTATATTAATAAATATTAATAAGAATTCGCGGAAATTATCGCGCCAAGGTAAAAAAACCCTTTTACGGTATACCGATAAAAAATTCGTAATATTTATATTATAAAAAACGGAAACGGATACTTATATTATAATAAAGCTAAAAACCGATTAGTACGCTGTATTATAAAAACTTAAAAAATCGCGTAAATTATATTTTTTAGGGGGGGTAATTTTTTTCCCACGGTAATAAAGGTGTAATATCCGGCTAAAAATTAATTACCCTTAAAATAAAATAAGTATAATAAATTAGGGGTAATAATAGGTAAAGCTGGGCAAATTTATATAATATACGGAGTTTAAAAACCTTTCGGAATTTAATTATTTATACTTTAAACAATTTATTATTATAAAGGAATTAGGGAATATATCCTTGAAAAAAAAAAATAATACGGAAATTTTACGGCGTTATGGGATTACCCTGGTAATATTATAAACCTATAAGGGCCAAAGCCAAATAACGGGAATTCGATTCCGGAATAAGCCCGGTACCGGTTAAAAACGCGTATATAATTACGGTGGGAAGGCCAAAAAGGGATTGGGCTTTAAATATTAAGCAAAATTATACACCCTTATTATACCCTTATAAATAAAATAATAAAGATTAATAAATAATTAAATCCCTATTATATTACGGAAATCCGGCGTAAAATTAAGGCGTAATATAATAAAAAAACCTTTATTTGCTCGGTTATAAAAGGAATAAAGAAAGGGATTATTAAAAGTATTAATACGTATAAAAAAAAACAGGATTATAATTTTATTTTTAAATGGAAGGAATATTCTTATAAGCCCAGTTTAAGCTTTAAGGGTATTATAATTATAAAGGATCCTAAAAATTATATAATAAAAGGGCGATTTATATAATTCCGGTTAAATTTAAAATAAAGGGAAAAATAATAAAAATACCCTTATATTATTAAAAGAAGTTTTAAAAAGAAAGGATAATTAGGGCTGGTTAAAATTACCGCGGAAGCTTAAGGGTTAAATAAAGCGCCTTTAAATTAGCCCGTATTATAATCCTACCTATAATTATAAAAAAGATTTTAAAAATTATATGGCGGAATAATAATTTATATAATTCCGGTTAAAGGGATAATAATATTAAGGTAAAAATTACGGAGATATTTTAAATTAATTTAGGAAAAAGTAAATAAAATTAAATAATATTAGTATTTTATTTATAGGTAGGAAAAAGTATATAATAACCGGACTTGGTTTATAGGGGTTTATTATAATTGCGAAGGATTTTAAAAATTATATGGCGGAAAAACGATTTATATAATCCCGGTTAAAACCCCGTAAATAAAAAATAGGAATTATGGAGTACTTTTACCGCTCCTTAAAGGGTATAAAAAAAAAAAAGGATTAAAATTAATAAACGCTTTAAAATATAAGGGAAAATGAATACCGTTTTTTATAATTATTAAATCGTTTTTCGAATAAAGGCCTAACCCTTACCGTTTTTTAAATTAAGTTTTACTTTTTATTATTAATATTAAACCCCGTACCTAATCCAATAAATACCAGGGGAAATATTCCCTAAAGGGCTTGGAAAAATACGAATTACCCGTCCAAATTAAGGTCGATCCCCTTTTAAGGAATTTGGTATAAGGGTAATCCTATATAGGCCTTACCAAAAAAAAGGAAAAAAAAATCTCGAAAACCAAATTTATTTGGGAAAAATTTAGGGGTCCCACGCTTTATTATAATCGGACCGTAATTAAAGGGAAATATGGCGATTATAATAATTTATGGATTATAAACGCTAAACTTTTAAGGCTTTTACCTATGGAACCATGGTTAATTCCCCACCCCCTCCGAGGGCGCCTAATCTTTTTTACTTATAAAAGCGGCCAAAAGGGGGGGGATAAATATGCGGTAAGGAAATTATAAAAGGTTTAAAGCTTAGGGGAAGGTAAGGCGAGGCCTTTTAATTTAAATAAACTAACCAATATTACGCCCGGCCTTATAAAAAGTTGGTAAATTAATAATTACCAGGAGCGGATTAATTAATAATAAGGGGTAAGGCGATTAAGGAGAACGGTAAAGCGGTATGCTTATAAAGCCTAAAATCTTTTAATATAAGGCGCGGGATATAAGGGATAGGACCTATTAGGGCCCCGGAAGGATAATATTAATACCCGGAAATTAGGAAGGTAATTATTAAGGAGATTATATAAATTCCCTACTTTAAATTATAAAAATCCCACAATTATATTTAAAAGGCCTAAAAAGTATTACCATTATTATTATCCTTAATTTTAAAGGACCGTTTATAATTCTCCAGCCTAAGGTTAAGGAAAAATAATCCTATATTATATTACCCTTTAAAAACCTATTTAAATCCTAATTTATATAATCTTTTCCATTTTTTATAAATTACTTTATTTTTTAAAAAATTATTCCTTTATTTAAATTTATTATATTATATTTTTAAGGCAAGGCGCGGCAAAGGCTTTTTTACCAGAATATTATTACGGTAAAGAAAGGTAAGAAATGCCTTATAAATAAGCCTTAGGCCTAAAAACGATTTTTAAAAATAAAAATACCCGAAAACGCTAACGAAGCTTAAACCTTACCATATAAATAAAAAACCAAGCGATTATTTTTTAACCCTCCCTTATTTAAAATCCCGCTATCTAGAACTTTTATTATACTAATACCCCGGGCAAAATATAATACGAATATTTTTCCGATATTTTAAAAAATAAAATAAATATTATTCCCCGGTTAATCCGTAAAAATAATATCCAGTATTAATTAATATAATCCCTATAAAATAAACCAGTATATTATGGTCCGATTATTATTACCGTTTCCTAATATATAGGGGAGCGTAATATTTAAGGAAAATAATATTTCTTAATATATATATTAATTAAATCGAATATTTAAATAGGCAGTACTTATAAATAATATATAAAAAATAAACTATATTATATAATATTATATTAATATTTATACCGAATTAGTTAAATTGCTCGCCATAGGAAAAATATAGATTAAAGCGAAAAAGGCTTTAAAAACGGAATTCGTAAATAGGGATACCTTTTAAAAAGGCCGTAATATAATAAACCTAAAGCGTTTCGCCTCCCAAAACTGGCCTATAAAAAATATTAATTAATAATGGTTATATATCGCGGGGTAAAAACGCCGGCTCGCTTAATATAAGGAAAACCACACGGGTTATATTAATAATATTATTTTATCGAACGTATTCCTAAACGCCTTCGATAATATATTATAGGCTTAATTATATAATTTTATAAGGATTATAAATAACGATTTATACCTTAAAACCCACGAGGAATTTCTTTAAAAGTTTAAAGCGTTTTTGAATTAATATAAAAAAATAATAAAGTTATTCGGAAATAAATTTTAATAGGAAAAAAGAGGAACCACCGCCCGCGCTAAGGAAGCCACGTATAACCCTATTAACCCCCAGTTTTAATAAACCAACCGATATAATTTAATCAAAATGGCCTAAAGAAACTAAACCGACCCCCGCGATTTGCCGCCCGCGCTCCGATTATAAGGAAATAATAAAATACCTATTAACCGATTAATCCTGCCTAAAGTAATTAAATAAGACCTAATTAAAAAGCTAAGTATTTTAAGCGTGGTTAATATATATATATTATTAAACTAAAAAATAAGCGAAAAAATAAAACTGGTATTAAATAATGGTAAAATTAGGGAAAATAAGCCTTAATATAAAAACTATTATAAGTATAATCCTAATTAAACCTATTAAACTGGACGAGACCATACGCGGGGACTTTATTATATTTAGGCCGAATTCCCCTAAAAAACCAATATAACCCTTTTAAAGATTTTAAAGGTATAAGCATTTTTTATATTAATAATTAGTTTTAATAAAAGGCCCCAGTATTAAACCAAGGCAATAAAATATTATTGGTGCTTAAAAAATAATTATATATTATATAATTACCTATGGGACGTTTAGGATCGAATTAACGGAATCCTTTATAAACACCCTTTTTATTAAATACCAAAATGGAACTTTAAAAGGAGCGAATATAATACCTGGCTTATTAAGATATTTAATAATATAATTATAAAAAAAGCATTAATAAAAATAATATTCCTACGGTATTATAAGCAAAAAAAAGTACCTAAGGATTAATATAATCGGGTATAAAAGGCCTAAAATATAATTATAAAAAATCCCTGGTTTTTAAAAAACACGCCTGGTTTAATTAATAAAAAAAACCAGGTATTTTAAATACGCTAATTATAAATAAACCTAACCAATAAGGTTTATAAAATCCCTAAAAATAATAGTATTTAAAATAATTAGCCATTTATTATAATAAAAGGCAAAGTAATAATGGTTAAGGAGTACTTATAAGAAAACTGGAAAAATATAAAAGCGGAAATAATAATAAAAGCCCTTATTATTAATATTTATAATAAAACGGCGCAATCGGTTTTTAATTATAATTAGGAAAAAATTAAAAAAGGATAAGGCAGGCCCTTAAAAAAAGTAAAAGTGGAAGATAAGGTTAAAGCGGTTGGGGAAAAAAAAGGCGCCAAAGGAAAAAAAAAGGATCCTGGCTATAAAAAAGTATTGGGCGCGATAAAGGAGAAAATGGAACGCAGTATATAGGAGGAAGAAAAAACGCCCTTAGGCAATAAGCATAAGGATCCCTTAAAGTTTACGGATTTAATTTTTTAAAAGATAATAGAAAAATAATTTATAAAAATTATAGGGAGGCCTTACGGGTTAACGATTACGGAGGTATTATAAGTATTATAACCTATAAGGATAATTTTATAAGAAAAACTGGCGGATAAAATAAGAATAAAGGAAATTATTAATAAAATTATTTATAAGGGTAAAAAGCCAAAGAAATACCGATAAATAATTCTAAATAGGCCTAATATTTACCAATTGGTTAAAATAAAAATACGCTTTATTAATAATATACCCCCGAAGGAATTAAAGTTTATAAACCTTATATATATTTAATTATATTAATAATATAAGCGTATAAATTTTAGGGTCTTATTTATAAACCTACCAGGAGGCCTAAAAGCGGTAATATTAAAGGAAAAAAAGGTAATTTTTTATTTAATTAATATTCCTAACCCATTGGTATTAATCCCTTTAATAATCCCTTTTTTTCTTTACCCGAGCCCGTGTTTATTAATATATATAAAAGGGTTAAAGAATAAATTGGCCAGGGCTATTATAAATATAAGCGTAAAAGCCAATATTTTAAAATAAACCTATACCTAAAAATACGGCTTTAAGGTTTACCAGGCGTAAATTGCGTTTTCCGGTTATAATAACCAAAAGATTAATTTAATCTTAATTATACGGTAATAGGTGTATATTTCTTTAAAACCTAAACGTATTACGTAAAACTTTTTTATATTAAAAAAAAATCGAAAAGGGGTATTAAAAATAATATTAAAAATACCTTTTATTATAATAATAAAATAGAAATAATATTATAATAAGGAGCGCAACGTATTAATCGGGAAATTTAAAATAAAAGGGAGTAATTATATTATTATTATTATAAACCTAACCCTAAAAAAAAAACGTGGAAAAATACTCCGTAATATTTATTCTTAAAAAATAAAGGTTTTTAAAAAAATGCAGGAAGCCTTTATAATTCGACCAATAAAAAAAAAAAGGCCAGTATAGGATTAAGGAAACCCCGTACTGGTAAAATCGAAATCCTTACCTATATAATAAAAGTTTTAAATTCGGATAACGAAAAAATAATAGCCTAATTTTTTATAAAGGAAATTAAACGCCTTATAAAGAAATTTAAAAAGAATATACCTATGGAGGGGTATATTAATGGGCCGTAAAAAGGGGAGAACCTTTTAAATAAAAAGATTTGGACCGGAAAATTAAATATAAAGGTTACCCTTTACCAGCCAAAGGGGTAGGGGCGTAAAAAGCCTTACGATTACCCACGGAACCCTAGTTATAAGAGAAAAGCTGCCAGAAAAAGGTTGGATATTTTCCCAGGAGAATATTATAAGGGTAATAATCGGGAACTGCGAAGTAATAAAAGGAGAATATAAAACTTTATTATTAATAAAATTCTAGGCGTTGGCGGAGCCCAGGAGGCATTTCCCCTTAATAATATTAATATTATTAATATTTTTATTATATATAAACGTATGGCGGATAAAATAAAGCCCGTAAATATTCGAATAAGGTATAAAACGGCCCCCGTAAACCCGGACTAATATAAGAAAAAATAAAAAAAGAATAAACCATCGGAAAAAAATTATAATAATATTAAATAAAGCGAATATATTTATCCACGATTATATAAGGTAAGGTATAGCGGTACTAGGCTTATATTAAAAAAAAAAAAAAAAAATTTAAAATCCCTTAGGGAATTATAAGGGGAAAAATAAAGAATATTTATAAATATATTTATAAATAAAAAATAAGTATTAATATGGTTCTGGGAATATTTAGGCAAAGTTAACTTTAATATAGCCCTTTTTTAAAAAATTAATACGGTATTTTATATAGGGTGGTAAATTAAAAGTATTCTTATTCCTAAGGTATTAATAACGGTGGTAATCGAAATGCTCGAGGAGCGAAAAAAAAAGGGGGTAATTAAACCAAATTAAACGGTGTACCGTAATCCCTAATTTTTAATTAAAAAAAAAATGGAAAATACCGCTTAATTAATTTAACGGAAAGGCTTAATTCGGTTATAACTCGTAATATTTTTATACCTTTAATTATTAATAAATTTATAAAAAATATAACCTATTATTAACTTATTTTATTCCTGGATTTTTACTCCGAATATAATTAAATGGTGCTTAATTTAAAATCCCAAAATCTTATTACCTTTATAATATTCGCCGGCCTATTTAAAATAACCACGCTTCCGTAAAAAGGAATAAATAATATTACTTAATTTTATAGGATTATTTCCATTATTTTTTTAGGTCTTATTCCAATAATATACAAAATACTTATTAATAATATTACGATTAAAGGTCTTATTATTATATATAATGGGCGAGAAATTTACCCAGGGGTACGGTAATACGTGGCCGAATATATTAAGAATTTGGATTAAATATTATTATAAAATAAACTGGCCGGAATTATAATCTTTATGGTTAAATTTAAATGGTGCCAAAAATTAACCGTAATAATAAGTTTTATATACGGAATAAATAACCGTAATTTTAAATAGGCCAAGATTATTAAAATTAAAAAGTGGACGGTTTTTAAAAATATATCGAATATTAAAAGATTTATTTATATAATAATCTTTTACCGAATATTTATTAAGGATTTTATTTATATTATTAAACCCTTATATAAATTTACCCGTATAAGGGCGTAGTTTATTTAGGAGGAAAAGTATATAAAAATAACGGAAATCCTTAAATAAGCCTTAATATTATCCCTAGTTTTAATTAGAATTTATTATTCCCCGAAGGTAAGGCGTATTATTATTAAAATAAATATATTAAAAACCGGATGGGGAGTATGGATTGGCCAAAAAAGGAAAGGGAAGGTTTTAATAATAAGGTATAAGTTTAATTATTGGAAAAAAGCCGAAGGAATATACCATTCGGCTAAGCTGGAATATAAAGGATTATTTATAATTTTAAAGCGATTACGGAATTACCTATACGGCGCGCATTTTACCCTTAAAATAAATACGATTAATATAATATATTAATTTAATAATAATATTATTAACCTACCCGGAGTATTTATTATTAAATAAATTATATAAATACAATAATTTAATTTTAATATAAAATATATATTAAAAAATAAAAATACTATGGTAAACGTATTATTATAAAAACCCCCAGGACCCTTAAATAAAAAAAATAATAAATTAGAGAAAAATATCGAAAATTTTATTAATACGCAATTATACGTATTTAGGGTTATATAAAATTAAAGGGATATTAAAATTCTGGGAGGAGAAATATAAAGCGATAAATTTTAAAAAATAATATATTTCCTTATTACCCTAAAAAAACCGAGTAATATTTCTTATAAATTATTTCTCCGTTAAAAAAAAAGGCTTTAAATTATTTGGTAAGGGATTAAAAACTTTAGCGTAAAACCTTAAGGGATAAATTATAATTATAATTAATAATTAATAATAATTAAATCCGGAAATATATTATTTAAAATAATTATATTTATAAAGGGTATAAAAAACGGAACGCCATATTTAATTTTATTATTTAATATTATTATTAAAAAGGATAATAAAAACAAATATAGGAAATATTAAAAATTTGCCCAATTTACTAAAAGCGAAACCCTTAAAGGCTTAAAATACCGCTAAAGATTTTTAACCTTATTTTAACCCCCTTTTTTAAGGTTTCGCTTAATATTTTTTAAATACCATTAAAAAAAGGGTATATTTATATTATATAGGCCAAATATAATTTAATAGGATGGATTAAAAGGCGATTATTATAAAAAACCACCGTAGGATAAATGGCCAATTTTATTTGGTAAAATATAATTTATAAATATGGGATATATGGGAAATTGGTAATTAATAAAGTATTAAAAAACCGAGGATTTTTGGATAAATTTATAAAGCAAATAGGCCTGGTTAAGATTACGGTATTGGCGTATAGTTTATAATTATAAGGGGGAATAAAATATTATTATTTAAGTACCAGGGACGTATTATTAAAATTAGGCGGTAATTAGATTAACGTATACCCAGGGGTATTAATAATATAAAAAATTATAATAAATTAAATTATAAGATTCTCCCTATACGTATTATTATACGGTTAAAAAATAATCACCCTTATTAAAATAACGCTCCTTATTTAAAAAATAATTAATTAAAAAAGTAATATACCGTACGCGGATTTTTTGGCGGAAAGAAGCCGGGTAATAAAACGGAAAAAAACGGATTTAGTAAAGGTAGCCCGAATCCTATAACGGAATAGGGAAGCCAGGGCCAAGTACGTGAATAAGAAAAATAATGGGAAAATAAAAAGAATCCCATTAGAAAAAGGGAATTTAATATTGCGATAAATACCAATTATAAGGGTTAGGAGTATAAAGGATAAATAAAACCCTTAATGGATAAAACCCTATATTATTTATAAGCTTTCGAATAAAGGAAGAATGGTATAGTTTAGGGAACCTTATAAAGGGAGCCCTTCCTTTAAACGCATAATCGGAAATAATAAAATTAAGAAATTTATTTAAAAAAACGGATAATAAAATAAGCCGGCAGGAATTAATAATAATACCTGGAAAAAATAAGAATTTTATTTAAAATGGAATAATAAATTAGGAGAGGATTATATAGGATTAAGCGATAAGGAGAATAACTCGGAAGGCTATATTGGGGATAATATATTAAAAAATTTGGGTAAGGATTAACGCCAAATAGTAATATTTTATGGCAGCGATTAAAAGGAAAAAAACGATTTAGCCGAATATATTATTATAATATTACGGCCAAGAAAACCATATAATATAAAAGAATTAAAAAATAAAAAACGGAAATCGGGGAAAATACCTTTTTTAGGAACGACGAAAAAAGTATAATTCCAAATTCTAATAATAGCCACGGAAGAATTCGGTAATATTCCTTTTATAAAGGAATAAAATTATATAATATTATAAAACCTTTAAAGGAATTACTATATAAAAAGAAATTCCCCTTTTTTTATATCCCCTCCCTTATATAATAATAAACCCTAATTAATTTAAAATTAAATATTATAAAAAAACCCAGTAAAAACCATATACCTAAAGCTTTATTAATAGCCCAAGGTGTATATACGTATATAAAAAAAGAACCATATCCCCTTATTTAAAAATTTAAAAAAGAATATTTTTACGTTTCCTTTTTCCCGTTCCTATACCATATTAAATGGCCTTATTTTAAACCATTTATAAGTGGTAATTTAAAATAACCTCCCAGCTTTAAAAAAAGATTACCCGTTTAAATTTCAGTTCGTTCGTTTAATTTACGGAAAAAAAAGGGCGGGATTCTTATTTAAAGGGCTATATATAAAAGTAAAAATTCCTTTATAGTAAAAATTTAATTTCTTATATTAAAGGACGCCATTGGATAATCCTATATAGTATAATTTTTATTTTGGTAATAATAAAAAGATTAATTGCGGGACGAAAAAATTATGGTTTAATTTTAAAAAATTTATAATACCCCTTATTTTTTATAAAAGCGTAAACCCTTATAATAAGCAGAAACCTAAAAGGCCGCCGCACCACCACCGTTATTTCCTTTAGGAGCTTTATCTCGGCCACCCCCTCGATTACGAGCGCTAAAAAAACCAAACCTTTATACCGATTATATAAAAGGCCTGGTTAGGCCGGGAATATTTTTAACCCCCAAATTTAAAACGTTTATAATTTTTAAAAAATTAGGGCCGCCGAAAATAATTTCGAAATAATTCTTTTAATGCTTAATATCCTGCTCCCATACCGTATCGCTAAATAGCTTTTTAATACGGAACTTTTTATAAGGGGTATAATTATTATAAAAAGGATCGGAGTTCGAAATTAATATATATTTTTTAAGGCTTTTATTTTCGGCTATATAAACCTCGCCAAACCAAAGGTAATTACTATACTTATTTCCGGCATACCTAGGAATGGAAATATACTTAAAAAAGGGGAATATATAATAAATAAAAATATTAGGCTTTTAGCCTTAAAAATAATATTCCTACCCGGAGGTATAATATTTATAAGGGTTTTTATTTACCATATCCTTAAATTATACGGCCAGTACTTATTAATAATAAAAGCAAAGGAAGGAATATAAACCATTTATAATTTGCCCTAGGAAACCTTTATATAAAATGGAAATAATAATAAGCCGATTAACCCTCCTATATAATATAAAGGCCAGGCTGGTAATTTTAAAAAGGGTTTTAAATACATTTAGGTTAATATATATGGCCATATAAATATAGTTTAAAGGAGGGTCCCTAAATAGGCCAAATTAAAAATAACGAAGAATATTTTAAAAAAAGTAATAATAATTAATCCTGTTTAGTATTAAGAGGTAAAAATGAAAAGGGTGCGAAGGTGGAATAAACCTTATAAACGAAATTGGAAACCGGCTTAAACCGGGTCCTTTTAATAAGGCTCGAAAACAGCCTCGGCGGGAGAATACCAAACTGGAAGGCCTAAACGGCATTATACCTAAAAGGCATTTTAATTTTAAAGACCGCAACCGTGCGCTGGGGCGGTTAACTTAGGGGGATTAAATTAAAGGAAAAGGTAAGGGAGGACTTTTTAAATAAACCCTGGGAAAAAAAACCCGGGCTGGTTTATTATATAAGGCTAAATTAATAAAAGGTATAAGGCGATAAGGGGAATAAAGGAAGCCGAGCAAAACCGCTGGAATTAATGGTTAGGTTTTAAAATACCCGATTAATACGGCCTTACGGCCTAACCGGTAAAGGAAAAAAAGCAGGAATAATTACCAGGGAAATTAAAATTAAATAACCCTGTATAAAATTAATAATTTAAAAAGAATATACTTAAAAAAGGGTTTCGGGTAATAATAAGAGTGGTATTAATTAAAAGGGCCGCTTAATTATAAATAAAACGCTTAATAATCCGAGTGCGGTTTTTTATAATATAAGCCCCGGGCCCTTTTATAAAAGGAGGAAAAATGCGAGGATAAAAAAGGGCGAAGGTTATATAATAAGGTGCAGGAAAAAGAAAAGGCTAGCTTATAGGTATAATAGGTTTAAAAAAATTAAAAGACCTATTAATTATTAATAAACGCCGAATAAAAGCCAAAAGATTAGAAAGCCCCTTATAAGCCTCCTTATTATTATTCTGGTTTAAATGGAATATATTTTAAAAAAATTAGGGAGTAAATTAAAAAAAGGGGGTAATAAAGGGAGCGAGTATTTAAGGGAAAAAGGGCTTAGAGGAAAGGAAAAAAGCGAGGAATATATAAAAAGAAAAGTATTATAAGGAAAAGAAAGGCACCGATAAGAAATATATAGGAGGAAGGATTATCGAAGGTATAGGAGGAAAAAAAGGGAAAGAAATTAGGCCAAAAATATTTATATAATTATCCGATTAAAAATAGGAGGCCCGTTAATAATTATAAAAGTTATAGGAATTATAAGGGTAATAAGGTAAAAGGGTAATAATAGGAACGCTTAAAAAAATACCTATTTATTTAAAAAAATACCACCGTTTGCCCAAAACCCGCCAATATATTTAAGCCTTATAGGTATAAGTACCCCCTTTTTTCCCCCTATATTTCCTCGATTTTTTCCA
>JAKWBI020000321.1:0-53789 GCA_022664585.2 Zalerion maritima
GGGGGGCGGTCCGGTGAACTTTGGTCTTGGCTGGGGTTGATTTATTATAACATCCAGCCAACTCACCTCCCCCCCCCCCCCCCCCCCCCCCCTTCGTTGAGACAAATCATACGAGGCATTCCGTCATCGTCCACAATAATCTCTCCCACATCCTCCCCAGCATTGGTAGCCGTAGAGCTAACAACCGAGGGACCAGGCTAAAGCTACTACCGTAGTGGTGATGTACTTCCCACCCGTCTCCATGCGCGTGGGCAGGAGGGAGCGAGGGGGGGGGGGGGGGGGGGCGTATGAAATAGATGGGCTCCGAAGGGGGGAGGGAATGATAAAGGGGGACGTCGGGGAAGAAGGCAAGCTCGACCCGGCATTCTCAACACAAAATCTCGCACGTCTGCAAGAAGTGGGCAAATATCGAGCTGCATTCAATACGGAGCAGAGCGTTAAGACCATCCCCCGCGTGAAAGGGAGGGAAGGGGGGAGGACTGCTATCTCGAAATGTTTTATTGCGACAGAGGAAGACTGGTCACGGACTTCTCACGGGTCACAGTATTTGGGTTGGTAGTAGAAAGAAAGAAAGAAAGAAAGAAGGAAAGACAGAAATGGCCGAGGGTATCGAAAGAATTGAAGAATATTTCCAACCCAAGTATTTCAAGCAGTGAAATCGAATTTTCCATCCACTGTGTTGGTCCGGCGGTTTGGTCTCTCCTCATCCCTTCCGCCAGGATGTGACTTATTTTCGGCCACATATCTCAAGATGGACGGTCGTTTGATACTCTAAAGCGGGATCGGGCAACAAAGGGGATTTCTTCAACTACGTGATGGGACAAGATTCTGCAGGTCGCATGCAGGTCGCAAGTCCTAGTTCATGCAAGGGATAAGATGACAGACAGCTATTTCATAAATGATCGAACTACGGATATGTCACCGGGGTGCGACAGCGGGATAACATCTTGATGGCCTGGCCGCATGGGTTATTCCAATGCAATGCTTTGCCACGTACTAGATCTATTCATATGCGTGTGATAAGTTCCTAGCCTCATTCTACAAAGGATATCAAACAACAGGCTCGAATAATTCCAAACTCCGAAACGAAAACATGTTGTTTTCTAACCATTTATTTTTCCCTTTCCCTAATATGGCAACTTGGTCGGATCGTGAAAGGCGTCGCGGAAAGATATTATATATTAATACAAAGTTGGATGAGCAATGTCATGATGGTTGCGAAAGCTTTCATTACATCGTAGCTGCGGTTGCATGTATGTGTGTGAATGAGTGTGAGTGTTTGTTTTTGGGTAATCGGGGTGGATATTGTGTCCTTCAAAAGCCCACATGTCCCAGACGAGTGCCAGCTCCTCGTTGAATAAGAATGTTTGAATAGGGCAAACAATAAGGGGGCAGCTAAAATAGTCCATGTCCCTTCCTTACTAGCAGCATTCACCTCGGGATTGGACCCGGGAGCGTCAATGCAACCAGGTGTTGGTTCGGACTACTTTGCGTGAGCAACAATTTCGGCGTAGACATCATCCGGGATCATCTTAATGATAGCAAGAGTCGTCCGTTTGATCTGATCTGCATGAAGAGAGGGGAACGACCGGAGAACCTTGTTGGGCCTATGAAAGTGTCAGCTCAAACGACTATGGTTAAATCACGGGGGCCCGTCCTTACGTTGGCGAATTGATGATTTGGTTCCTAATAATGACCAGTTGGGCAACCACACACAGGATGTTCAGATGCGGGCCATAAGCAAACAAGAAGTCCCAAAGACGAAGAACCTCGGGAAGTGGCGGTGTGCAAGCACAGAGAGTGAGCACCGAAGGGAAGGCATAGATCTCCGCACTCATACCCTTGGCGGTGAGGTGCATGGCGAGCTTAGGATCGACTATCGCAAGTGCCTTGTCGACGAGGGCAAGTCCCTTGTGGACCCCGTCCATGGCACCCCGGATGTAGCCGGGACACTCGCGGGTAAGCAGCATATGGAAAGCAACGAAAGCCTCTGCCTCGCTGCGAGCGGCATAGAGGAAGGGGGCAGCCAGGACGTTCATGCCCTGGACATACGTCCCGGGTTCGGCGGCAACCCCACTGGTCTCAGACCCCTCGGTAGTGAGCGTGAGAGCGCGAGCGCGGTTCTTTGCCGCGGGAGAAGAGGTGGCCGAGTGGGCAGCCGAGGAGACGCTGCTGGCCACGGATGGCGCCACAGACCCGTCTCTACTAGGGGGCAGTGATGGTCGGCCCCCGAGGCTTGGTCGTTCCCTAATACGGTCCTCGCGTGCGTCATGAAGCTTCCAAGCTATCGCGTTTAGAAGACGAATTAGGCTCGCCTCGGAAACCCGTCGTCGAAAGAGGGGGTCGGTAGTGAGTGTGCGGAAGGTGTCGTTGCGGATTTTGGAGTAAGCAGGAGACGCGCCACGATGGACGAGGCTGAGGTAGTCGTCCGTCTTCATTATGGGGGCATCTAGAAGTAGAAGCCAGGCGTATATCCGGCTTGTAGACATGCCGTCGACATCACTCTTAATTCCCTGGTCGAGGATCTTGAGACGGAGGCTCTCTAGAGCACCCCGGATGTCGCTCTCTGGAGGACCATCGCGTAGCAGCCTTTCGATAGACATTGCATTGGCCGTCGCGTTTGCCTTGTCCATTTTTGCAGTTCGATTCTTCTGCATTGAGGAAGCGTCGCTATTAGAGCGTCCCCGTTGAGGCGAGCGGTTCGGGTTCTGGACGGGACCAGCATTCGCGAGGGATAGTGCTACGGAGGAGACGGTGGTGGTCGCGGTGGATGCACTCGTGATGGTACTGGCGTTGCTCAACTCCCGGCTGCGGGTGGGAGACGGGCGACGCTGTGCCTGCTCGCGAAGGCGCTGCTGGGAGATGAGTGACGGAGTGCTGAGGTTTGAGTGCTGGAAACCGCCCTTTGCACCCAAGGTGTGTGCAGACTGGAGTCGACGCAGGGCTCTATGGGATCGTGGAGAGGGTGGGGGCCGGAGCTCCATCGTGGCCGGAAGCGGAATCGCGGGGATTGACTGATTTGTTGGGCTAGGCATGGTAGGCACAGAAAGTAAAATAAAATAAAATCACTCTCCAACTAGAGGAAATGAGGTAACAATCGGTTGAATTTTGTCGAGTCAGCTAGCTTGCAGAGTCAATGACCTACCTTGTGCGTAGTCTCTTCTCTAGCAACTATGGAATGATGATAGCCCGATAGATCCCGATGGCGGCATCTCGCGACAAGGCTGAAGTGGTTGGTTGTGGTGTTTCTCTGGCTAGATCAAGGAGGGGTTTAACATCCATCGAGGATCCAAGATGCATAGCGGCTGCATGAGTATGCCAAATTCAGCTAAGAGCTACATACGTACATTTATTATTACTAATTGGCTGCCATTGGCACACTGCAAACAGTATCCTTGCAGTAGCCACCATCCACCGTCCACCCCCATGGGCCTTCTAGATACAGCCGCTTCGTGTGGACGTTTTAATAAACCTCGTCGTCAATAGAGATTTTCATGGTAGTGGTCCTTGGGAGCAAGTCGGGAAAGATGTCAGAGGTGCCTCACCATTCTTTGTCGCCCTATGTTGCCTGCCGCCGACGTTGAAGACACACCAGCATTTCCCTATCCGGGGGACCCACTACACCCTTATTTTCGGCTCCGTACGGTGGTGAAATGATTCCCGCCTCCCGACTCGAGATGCGAGACCACGATATGATTCCCCTCCAGTGATGTCAATTTTGAACCAGCAACCAGACACACTCAGATATTTTCTCATTATCGGCACCGAAGTTTGAGTTTAAGGCCGATATAGAGAGCTGGGCGGAACAGTATTAGCCGCAATTTAGTTACTCCCGTGCATTCCCCAACATAAGTCCGGCATCAGCAAATCAGGAACGTGGTTGCAGGGCTACGAACTTGTCTTCCGAGACATCCATCCATGTATCCTGAACTTCTGAAAGGTAAGGCTCAAAAAGTCGTGATACCTATTTGCCCACCGCGAAAACAGGCTTGTAGGAGATGGCAAACCCGAGGGTTTCTTGCGCAACCTGCACACATACAGACAACCAATAAATGCCTGAAAATGTCGAGCCGCGTGCGCAGGCATGCAAGGTGGGGTATGTGGGCTTTTCTCGTCTTCACTAGCACTAGCGGCCCCGCGAGGCTCGATAGATATTGTAGCTAGAAATATTTTTCCCGATAGACAGCCCGTCTCGTCTACACTGTCCGTTGCGCCGTGAAAGTCTTGTTGGTAATTTTCCTGCACTGGTGGCCTGACTATAAAGTTGCAACAGCTCTTGTCCCAATGGCGTGCTTGCTTACTTATTTAGGACTATTTGATCCATGGACCCAACACACCAAGGCCTTGAAAGCTTCTAGTTCTTGCCTCCACAGGACATATGGATAGCTTGGGGTTTACCCAATCCTTGGTCAACCAAAATGCAGCATGAACATTCATAAGAATAAGGGTCTTCGTACGTTACATAGGGCTTTCTTTCCCCATCATGTGGCTGGATTGCAGCTCAGTTACATCTGTACACAGAAACGGTTTCCAAAGTGCTGTTCTTGCTAGCCACGTTCGGAATTGATAGGCAGGAGATAATCTCGGACAAACTTGACAGGGTGGCTGCCCTGTTCGGTCCCGACATGTCGTCAACGGAGAATCAGAGCTGATTGAAGATCGCATCAGCCAAAGTCACCATTACACCACCTCCTCTTTCGTCATTCATTGGCTGCGTCCCACATGCCTCGCTGCACACAACATGTCGGCAAGCTGCATCAACGATGGAAGTACACGAAGCTAACTTTCACAGTATATTCACATGCGTGTACAGTACGTGTGGTTTGTACACCACTTTAGGGCATATCGCTACCCACCGATGATGCAGGAATGAATGGATGTACATATATATGTACATTACACTGCACTAGAGGCTGGATGGATGGCAAACTCGCAACGAGATGCGACTTGAGCCACCACATCTAGATACTGATTATTTTATTTCATAGCGAAACAAAACTTGATCTTGCTTCCCTTCCAGTACTACGTAGAAACTAGTCGTCGACAAGCGAAATAATGACAACGGGCGACCGGTCGTTCGACTAGCCCTCTAAGGAAAGGACGAGATCGCGCAATCGTCTTGCGGACCCAGAGTCCCCGCCACCAGCTTCCCAGTCCCTGCCATTGTGCGCTGTGGATCACAGAGTATACTCCGTACATACAGAAAAATAATTGGCCAAGCGATTCTCCCCCATCGTTTGCTGCGAATAGTATGGACGGCTCTTGATGTCAACGCCACCCGAATAGATAGGTACCCACATGCATCCCGCCATTTCCCTTCTGCTTTCATCATCATGACCGGTCCATGGTAGTGAGTGGAAAGATTATCAATAAAACAAAACGCTTAACTTAGCTTGCTTGCTAGCTGCGGTTTTCTGGGGCTTCCGGTACTTTTCTTGGTGCGCTTCGGTACTCCGTGGGGCATCCGTCCGTGGTGAATGGAATGAATGGCCGAGCAACCTCTACACTTTCTTGATCATTAGGGCTTTCCGCACCTTCCGTTCTTTCCTCATATCCAGGTCCCTTGCCCGTCCCTTGCTCTCACTTGCCTTGCCCGCACTTGCCTTTCCCGCATGGCCTTGACCTCACTCGCGTAGATCTCCTTTTTTAAGCTTTGTTGTACCGACCTCAATAGAAAGCTTCCCCTTGTTTGTCGGTTTGTTCCGTCCTCGCCATTAAGCTTAGTGGACGAATCGCTCGGGCACACCTTCCTACTAATTTTTATGATATTTTCTCCTATTGTAACCCGTTTCTCTTATACATTGCACGATACCCTCGCCGTCTTCCTGTCTTGCTCGGGAAACCTAAGCACTTCATCCCCATACCAACAACATCTTTCGCCCTACCTGTCTACTACTCTTGTCACCGACCCATAGTTGTCCTATTTTTTAATTGGTCCCTTATTCGTGCTTCGCCGTTGCTGCCTCGCACTTATTGTCTTCTAAGGTCTAAAGCAATCTTCGGGTCTCGTCACGAAAACCCAACGGCACCACACCGAGGACTTTAACCTTACTATACGAAAGCATTATCTGGGGTCCCATATTGTCGCAAAGCCAACCCGAGTTCCTTCAATTTTTCATCTTGCCTGCCACGTGTTGGTGGCTGGCATCTCCAATCCCAAAAACCCATCGTCACGGATTCGGTACACTCTACTAAGCTTACTATATTTGCCTCATTTCGTTCGGAAGAGGATTTGACTTCAAAGATATATACAATCCAGAGTAGTTTGGTCCATATTTGGGTTATGCGATAGTCCCCAACAACAAACTCGTCTTTCACCTTGTGCCGCTGGCTCCGGTCACACCAACGGTGCATCATCCTCCTACGTATCACTTAAAAACTGGCCTTTCTCTCTACATCGAACCCAAATATCAGCAAAATGCAAAACGCCACAAGAAGAGCAGGCCATGGCCTGGCCAAGGCACTGGGAGTCAAGCTCCAGGAGAAAGAGCCGGTTCGCGATGAACTTTCCCGCGGAGAATCTATCTTCTCCATCCAAACCACCGACACATTCGTCGAACAGCAACCGAGAAGCATAGACTGGGTGGTGGATCAGTTCCCATCACGCAAAGACACCACCAGCTATCTTTGGTCTTTGTTTCCCTTCCTTACTTGGATCTCCAAGTACAATTGGTCGTGGTTGGCTGGCGATGCAGTGGCCGGTAAGTAGTTTTAATCGAAGTTATTTTTGTCAAATGAGGAGCAAAAGAATACGATTGGCTGACACCGGCATAGGAATCACCATTGGAGCCGTCGTTGTGCCTCAAGGGATGGCATACGCGGGTCTTGCTGAGCTCGATGTTCAATTCGGCTTATATTCCTCCTTCATGGGGGTTTTGGTCTACTGGTTTTTTGCTACCTCGAAGGATATCACGATAGGAGTATGGCCCCCTCCAAGGTTTTCGCTTAGTCCCGAATGTTTCTAATCTCAGTGCAGCCTGTGGCCGTAATGTCACTTCTAGTGGGCAACGTTGTCACCGAAGTCCGAAAGACGCATCCGGAATTCGCCAAAGAGGCTATTGCTTCTTGCCTCTCGGTTCTCGCTGGGGCTGTCATTCTCGGTCTAGGTCTTGTCCGGATTGGCTGGATAGTCGACCTTATTCCCCTTACCTCTCTATCTGCGTTCATGACGGGCTCTGCAATCAACATTGCTGTCGGCCAAATTCCTCCACTCCTTGGAATCCAGACTGTTGAGACCCGAGGCGCAGCATACAGGGTCTTTATCAACACCTTAAAGCACCTCGGAGACACGAAACTGGACGCTGCCATGGGGTTGTCAGCACTAACAATGCTCTACGCTCTTAGACATGGCAGCACCGCTCTTGCGCATCGATTCCCCAAGAAGCAAAAGGCATTTTTCTTCGGCTCCACCCTCCGGACTGTTTTTGTCATTCTCCTTTACACGCTCATCAGTTTCTTGGTCAACATGAAGCACGCCGACGATCCGAGCTTCCAGATCTTAATGACCGTGCCCAGAGGTATGTGCATATTCGAGGCATGAGCGAAGTTCCCTTTTGTTCGTATTCTAACCTCTTCCTCCAGGTTTTCAAAATGCGGGAGTACCGACTGTCAACACCACGCTCGTAAAGCTTATTGCGCCTTACCTGCCAGCGACAATCATCGTATTGCTCATCGAGCATATTGCCATTTCTAAGTCGTTTGGAAGAGTCAACAACTACACGATCAATCCTTCTCAAGAAATGGTCGGGATTGGTGTTGCAAACATGATGGGGCCTTTCATGGGTGGCTACCCCGTCACTGGGTCTTTTACTCGTACAGCTATTGCATCTAAGGCAGGCGTCCGAACTCCGCTGGCTGGGCTGATCACCGCCATGGTTGTTCTCTTGGCAATTTATGCCCTCCCACCCATGTTCTACTATATTCCGAAGTCAGTCTTGGCCGCCGTCATCATTCATGCCGTTATCGACCTGATCACCACGCCCAACACGGTGTATCAATTCTGGAGGGTATCGCCTCTTGAAGTATTTGTATTCTTTGTTGGTGTCTTCATCGCCGTTTTTGTCACCATCGAGGACGGGATCTACGCCACAGTTGGACTATCTGCTGCCATTCTGATTTTCCGCATCCTCAAGGCCCGCGGAAGGTTCCTCGGCAAGGTGAAGGTGCATTCAGTCCTTGGGGACCATGTAATTGGCGACGATCACAGAGACGTGCTTGGAGAGTATGGCACTTTCAGCCCTCCAGTTGCCCAGCCAGCCAGGAATGTGTTCCTTCCCATTGGCCACCCTGACGGTTCCAACCCCGAGGTGGAAGTTGACAACCCTTACCCCGGAATCTTCATCTACAGATTTAGCGAAGGATTTAACTATCCCAACGCTAGCCACACTCTGGAACATCTCACATCCTACGTCTTCGCCAATACTCGCAGAACCAACAAAAACCATTTCGCAAAGAGAGGCGACCGACCATGGAATGACCCTGGCCCGTCCCGACTCCTCAAGCGCAAGAACAGGTCTCGGTACAACAACGGCAGTAGCGAGGGCGAGGATGGTTTCCCAACGCTCAAAGCCGTCATCCTGGATTTTAGCTCCGTCAACAACGTGGACATCACATCTGTGCAGCAGCTCATCGACGTGCGTAACCAGCTCGATCGATACACTTCGCCGGATTTCGTCGATTGGCACATTGCCTGCATAAACAACAGGTGGACAAAGCGGGCTCTCGTATCGGCTGGCTTCGGTTATCCTGCCGAGCGAGCTGACGGTTTACAGCACCGTTGGCGCTCTATTTTTAGTGTGGCTGAAATTGGTGGAGAGGACAGTCCGGCCGAGCTGCAGGAGGTGAAGAGCAATGCAGCTATTCTGTCACGAACAACATCTATGCATGTCGGGGCTACCCTGGACATTGAAAGTGGCCTGGCTGCCGACTCATCGGAGGCTCCTACGCCTGCCAATGGCAAAGCAAGCGCTGCAGGTGAGGGCGAGGAGGCTGGGGCGACGATCTCAGGAATTCCTTGTACGGAATCTAGAGGTGTTAAGGCCGTAGACATGGCACTTAAGAGGAAGCAAAACGCCGTGAAGGGCAGGCCAGTAGCAGTCCACGGGCTCAATAGGCCACTATTCCATGTCGATCTTACCAGCGCACTCCAGAGCGCCATTGCCAACGTCGAGGCAAGGATGGAGGTGGCCACATCTGAATCCGAAGGCGCTGTGACTGGTCGCTAAGCTCAGGGGACAAAAAAGGATTGTATATCATAGCGGCCTGTTCCTGTTTCTACCACACAAAGTATTTTTATTTTCGCATTTCTTGCATGGGCGGAGTTTTTCTCGGGGCCGAAAGGGTCTTGGTTCCTTATTCCTTAGATGTCAGGTGTGGGCGAGAAGTTTGGAAAGGCTCTACCACAAAGCCACATATATGATGGAGTTTTCGGCGACCTGGGATTTCCTACACTGGATATATGACATTTTAAGAAGTCGGGCTTAAACTTATGGTTGTGCTCCAGGTATGCTGTTTGGACGGCCATTTTTCGCGTAGTAGATACCTTACGAGATGTTGTTGATGGCCCGAGAGGTTGCTATTTTGACATGGAGCGCGGAACACCTCTTAATGAGTGTCATTGCATCATTCTTCTAGATGAATGGTCTTATCCTTAGCATGTCGACTCTCGAATTTTGATATGGAAAGTGTTGCGCTTTGATATAGTCAAGCCGTAACCACAAAAGTACCCATTCCGAGATAGAATGGTGATGTACGAGCGTATACTCCTCCACCAGCTTCTTTTTCGAGAGCTATTATTTTCTTTCACCATCTCGCGACTACTAGTATAGCTGCCTTCTAGAGCACGCCAGGTGCCAGTCAAATATGTCCATGTTTACCCATCACGACTTCTATCTGTGGTAGGTAGCTCCACAAGTGGTCCAACTAATTGTACACAACCTGCTATAGAAAAAGGTGTAAAAGAACATATTTTTTCAGCTAGCTTGCCTACCTTGAACCAATACAATAGTACGTACGTATACAGGGGTAAAAGGACTCGCATGCTCATAAAGTTCAGAATGAATGGACACAAAACTTGCACCTCACTTCTGTACATTGCCATGGACAATGATCCATACATAACTTCTAGTAATTCTTCCGCTGGTGCTTCCAGTGGTGCTTCCAGGTCCTGTCCGTGTCCAGTCCAGCCTGGCGATCTAGTTTGTCACCCACCCACTTGCCACACATCATAGTAACTATATGATAACCCGGCTGTGTTTTTATTCAGATCCCCAGGCCTCCATGACTCCCCGGGTGGACATGATGTTCTAGTCAGGAGGCCTGTTTACCGCCTCGTGAATTTGTGCATCCCGTCTCATCCTGCTACCTGAGGATATTTAGTTTGCTGTCACACCTACCTTACTCCCTGTTGATATGTCCAACGAAGGAATAATTATGCTCTCTCTTGTTTGTCTTGTGTCAACGTATTAGATAAATAGTAGAAATGAATTGGTTTTCCCTCCATCCCTGGCCCGTAAACGTACTGTATTTGTCTGCATATTATTGGTCCTAGTACGCTATTAATAGTACATGCCTACGCCCGGTAATGATAAGTTAGGGACTTTGGACGAGCGGATGCTAATATAAGTGATATGAATAGTATTAGGAAGTGAAATAGAGGCAGACTTCTTAATTGTTGATTTGTTGCTTTTTAACATGGAGGTGCCCATGTGGTATGAGAGCGACAAACACCTTTTCAACTTTGGCTGCGAGGACCTTTGAGTTGTAAGCTACTATCCTTGATGTTGTCTTACACTGGGCCTGTTAGGAGCTGGATTTCTTTTTTTTCCGCTTCCCATGTACCGCGAGATTAGGTAGCAGATGCCTCCCTTATTAGATATATCGCTTCCCAAGGATGCCGGTGGGTAGAAGGATCAATACATGGGTACTAGACACCCGGTTGATGGAGGAAATGGGAAATGGAATTGCTACCGGTCCAGTTCGAAATCTGAGGCTGGCCAAAGTGATCCACGCCCCAGAAAATTACTTATTTCAATAGTAGTATATGGTGGAAGCGCCACTAGAAGTATCTCAAGAAGCACCAGTAGTTAGCAATGAGCTGCTCCAGGAAGGTAGAAATTTCTCGGCTATTTACACACTAATGCATCCTCATCTGCGGACACAGCCTACAGCCCTTTCGGAGCAGCCTGTTATCAAGCTCAATCGAAGTGTTGCTGGTTTCATGAAGCTCGAAGAGATACTAACACATGACAATAATTTCCGATGCTAGCACAAATTCTTGCAATCCCGGCTCTTGTGCCAACTCATCGGCTAGGGAACCCGCCTTCTCGATAGCGGCTGGATCCTGGACGCGATGATGGCTATTTCCTTCAGGACAGGGCCTCAAGGCGCTCGGAGACATGGCACACGGAAATTTGACCACCATGTCTCCTCCCACAGCAACACTTGATCCCAGGGAGCATCCAAGAAGAATGCCACTATCAGTCGAAGTAGAAGTAGAAGAAGAAGTAGTCGCAGTAGCAGTAAAAACAAGCCTAGTAGTAAAAACCCCACGGAACTGTCGGAAAAAGGCAGCCGCAAACGGTAACGCCGACAAACAACCCTCGGGATCGGCCTCCTTCTCGTGATACAGCGTCAACTCGTCATAGTCGTACACCAGGGAAAGCACCAACTCCACCACAGCTTCGGGTTCTGTGGAGAGGGACGTCGAGGAGAGAATCTCTTGATCCCCCGGTCTGCTAACCGTCGAAGACCTGGCTATGCTTTCCTTCGCAGCAGCCGCGAGCTTTTCTCCGAGTTTCTTGCGATCTCTGCGTTGCGGTCAGCACGATGTTCATGCTATCCATCCATTTCCTGGGCGCTGCCCCGGGAGTTCCGGGGCCATAGGTATGTAGGAGTCTCCCATATGCTGCGAGGCACCCGTCCGCACAAGAGTTGATGATCCGCCCGTCCAAAAGCCCTAATTTGCTCTGTTGCGTGGCGTCTGGCCGACCCTGGACGCGCGGAAAGCATCTGTTTTTCTGAGCAGCTTCTCCGTCCGCATCGCGGGAGAGGTGATGGCGTTGACCTTTCCCAACGTCTCACCCTTGGCAGTGAGGCGGGCGTGGTCCGGGGAGAACCTCCAAAAGATCCTCGTTGCCACCAACACGCCTCTTCCCCCCTCGCTTCCGGCTTTCCCCACCCCAGCGATCCACATCTTCCCGGCCCTCCTCCAGGTCCACGCGGCTCCCTAGGAACCCCCTCCTTAGAATAGCGTGCAAGTCGTCAGACCATCTTGGATCGTCTCCCCCAGTCCGGAACCCAGGAAGGAAGATCCGTCCGTCGCGCGCCTCGCTCCACACGTGTTCGAGAGGCCAGAAGGACCGGGCGTGGTCGACCTGGGGCACCCGTATCCCGTATCCCGGCATAGATATATCTTGCCCCGCGGGTTCGTTGCGTGTCTGGCTGGTTCTTGCGTGCAAGGCGAGAGGGCTTTGAGACCTGTTCGAGTATGGATGGTGCCATCATCATCAATCCCACCAAGGTCAGGAGGCACTCTCCGGCTCCCTTGTTTTTCTTTTTTTTTTCTAAAAGTCCTTTGAACTCACCACATCTGGTCAAAACCTGCTCATTCAATTTCCACCTCAGATCCTCCCAAAACTCGTCCCCCCAGCACGTACAGGCGCTGTATATGTCCCAGAAAGGCATCCGACCTCTGGTTCCCCTCGCCGAGCCAAACAAGCACGTCCTCGGCACGTCGATATATGTCCCCCATCACGGCGACCTGGGCATTGCGCTCCGGGAGTCCCCCGTCGGTCTGGTCTATGCAGATACTGTCGGCCCAGAGAACCCGCGGGCTCGGATTTCTTCCTCGGTCGTTTCAGCGCTGCCGCGCAGTTGCTTGTGATGGGTAGCAGTAGTAGCTGTGGATCGGACCTAGCGGAAAAAGAAGGGATGGAGGAAGAAGAACCGATGGCGATGAAAATGCGCGGTGCTTGGAGACCCCCATAAATACGAAAGTGCTGCGTAGTTGCAGTGGTTCTTCGCTTTTGGTTCATTTTCAAGGATCATGCTGCATTCCTGTAGTGTCCCGGAGAGGGAATCGCAAGCTTTTTCGGCGGCGTGGAGAACAAGAAGCCTGACGCTTCTCGTCGGTTCTCGCAGAGGGTTATGTCGACATGCCATGTTGAACTATTTTCCGAGTCAGGCTTTTAAATGCCTTTCCTAGGTCCGTATACCATCGATGATATACTAGTATGCTGGTTTTTTTTCCCTCTCATTTTCCTGCATCCTCCTTCTATACTAAATCTCACATGCATTGTACGTATCCTCTTGTGCTACTATCGTATTATATTTCGGTGTGTGTCTTCAAAGGATGTGTTCGGTGTACGGAAGTATTTCTGGTGTTCTTCTGGGGTTGTAACCAATGGTACGGATGTAAGTCCCCTCCCATCCATCCAATCGACGCCCTACATGGAGTTAGGCGGCCATTTTCGCGGCCGTCAAACTGGGGGCACACCGAAAAAAAAAGACAACGAGGGGAAACTGAGGATCAAAGCCAAAAAAACAATCTGCCCCCTTTGTGGATCGAACACAAGACCTTCAGATTGATGGACTGGAAGTTAGGCTTCAGTCTGACGCTCTCCCAACTGAGCTAAGTGGGCTTGGCAGTGCGGATTGATACTTACCAGGAGTGCTAAGTGTTCACATAAAGAAAAGTGCGAGACGGGGCGGCCAGATATGTACGTACATGGGTATCGATAGCGAACAGGATTATGATAGAGGCATTCGGGGCTGCTAAATCGGGCTATAAGGTTTGTATATGATCAGGAAACGTACTACTACTATACTTGTCATATGGAGCCGTACCATTGGTGCGCATTTACGGAATACGGATTAATGCGTTCTAGTTCAAGTCGGCATACGGGAGAATTGACTGCAGGAGGCGTAGTTCATTTGGTATTGTGTTCAAACTCTAGCAGAATGTCCATGTTGCAACATTGTTGCAATATCAAATTTCAATTATAACTGATCGTTGGGTCCTTGGGGACAAATCATATCAAAAATAGGATATACACTGCCCTTCTACGTAGAGCATATGCGAAGTAGTTAGAAAATGGAATACCGGCTCGTACTTCGGGGTTCAGTTTGAAATATTAGGTATTGTTAATATCGCAGGACAAACCATCATATTATTTAAGAAACGACATCCATCCTCGTCTTCCTTCCAGAGCCCCTGCATCATTGCTCTTTCTCCTGCTTCTCTAGCGACCATTTCACAGCCCTCTTAATACCCTCCTCGAGAGGAACCAACGGCCTATAACCCAGCCTCGACTTCGCCTTTGTGATGTTGTAATATCTTGTCATGCAGCTATACACGGTCCTCTGGCGATTAAACGTCGGGGGCTTCCTGAGCATCGCGCAAAACAGCTCACTCAGCGCGCCCAAGACGTACCCTAGGTCCCTGCTGAGATGCCAGACATGATCGGTGCCAAGGGGCGAGCCGGCGTGACTCCACACTGTACGGATGAAATCCCAAAAATATGTCGGTGAATCGTTGGTGATCAGGAAGGCCTCGCCGTCCACTCTCTCATGGTCCAAGGGAACAACGGAATTGGATGTCGTAACGAGGAGAGCTTGCGCGGCCAAGAGGTGGGCATGGGCTACGTTTTCAACGTATGTGAAGTCAAAAAGGTTGTCATTGTTGCCAATTTGGAAGCCGGTACGGCCTTCCTTGTAGATGTTAACCGTATGGTAGATTGCCTGGCGATCCCCCTCGCCGATGATGCCGGCAGGTCGGATGGAGGACGTGACGAGTTTGTAAGGGTCCTGGCGGTTGGCTTTGAGGACGAGTTCTTCTGCCGCGGCCTACGGTGTTGGGGCAGAAACGTTAGTAAGAGTGAGCTAAGAAAGTGTATAGAAGAATTTTGTTTAACAAGATATGGTGCATCTAACCTTGGTCTCGGCGTAGTATTCGGTTTGCGCCTTTCCCCTGATGACGGGCCACCTCTCGTCCGCATAGATCAGATCGTTTTTGTTGTCGCTGATGATGCTTGCTGACGAAGTATACACGAGAGCAGTAACGCCCGTCTTTTGGCACGCTTCGATCACACAGATGGTTCCATCTACATTAACCTTCTTGAAGAGGGCGTGGGCGGATGCACCCGAGCCTTGCGCCGTGGGGGAGGCGGTGTGGATAACAACATTGGGTTTCGCTTCTTCGAACACTGATGTCAAGGCGGCCAAGTTGGTAATATCGCAGTCGAAGTACTTGACGCCATCGGAGTCCGGACGGCGGTTGGATATGCACTTGAGGTCGACTACAGAGATGGAGGTTGTTTGGTGGTCCCGCAGGAGCATATTCACAACGTGGTGACCAAGGAAGCCGCATCCACCGATCACCATAACGCGCCCAAGGGGGATGACGGCCTTCTTAGTCGCCATTGTGGGATTTGTGCGAGTTTTGGAGAATTTGACGAGGTAATTGGCCGACGAATGTTGGAGTTTCCTATGTAGTACTTGCTTGGTGTGAAAAAGAAGAAAATGGGTTCGATGTTGCGTGTTATTACGATGAGGAACTTCGAACAGAAATCCAATTGAGATGGATTTGATGAACTCAGGCTGCATGCATGCAAGTGCAGACGCTGATCGCGATAAATGCATATTTGACAAGGCCCCTCCCGGTCCCAACAAGGTACGTACCAGCGAGGTGCTGCAGGTTATCATTGTTAATTGATCCGTCATGAGCCATCCACAATGCCAAGCAGCCGGGAGTCAACAGCCATCAACCGCCGCCTCCGAGGAACAGTGAATTCACATCAGGCTTCACTCCTGAATCAGGGAGTTACTTGCCGTTTCTGCCTGCAGGACGATGGGTTCCTCCGGGAATACATCCTCTTCATTTGGTTTCTCTTCCTGTTCCTCTTGACACTTGTGGGCTTTGCGCGCCGACTATATATTTCCCTCACCTGCATCTATCGTGTCGGACCTGCTCCAAGCCATGGATGAGCATCGTGATGTCGAACTTTTGGTACACATTGCCGCCCCTGGGCATGCTATAGACGACAGAAAATATAGGTCACTTGCCTCAGCATACCTCAACTTCGAACCGACGACAAGGCAAAATGTCTTCAGTACTCGGGATCCAGCGCAGTCGTCACCTCACGATGACCACCAGTCCATCAGCGCGCGGTCCGAAAGCTCTCTATTGCGAGAAGTGGCCGGGCTCCCTTCCTTTGTTGACACGCCTGACATATCATTAGAGACCGCCTTGGTGAGCACGAATGAAGGCAAGAGGGTAGCAGACACAGCCCATCCGATGCAAGAAGCGGAGCCTGAACGTAGTACCGCAGGGAGTCGAGAGTCATGGATCGCACCGGCTAGTTTTATTCAAGACTCGAATCCGAACAACGATATCACTATCCCCATGTTTAACTCTCCCACTCGAATATTGGAAAAGTTCATATCTGCCATGGAAACCCAGACCCAGACCCAAGAGGCGACAACGCCCGACGAGCAGCAGGAAGAACAGGCCTTGGCGACTCAACTTCGGACAAACGACGTGGTACCCGCAACACAAATTGAAGTACCAAGCTCGCTCCCTCAGGAAATTCGACGTGAACTAAGTCGGGATGATATCCCTGTCTTTCAAACGTCACAGGCTTCTACTAGCTCTGGCATTCCCGACTCATTCCAGATGTCACAATCATCAATCCGATCATCACCAACGCCGTCACACGGAATCCCCTGGCTTCACCTTGAATCACAGAGTGGGTCATTTGGCGATTCGGAACACAATGATCCAAGCAATAGTATTATGAGCAAGGCTAAAGCACGACTCTCGCTCATCCGGCCTGGCTCCGCTCCACCGGCACCCAAGCGCCCGAAGGTATCTACTGCTGATGGCACATTTCGACCCCCGCCCAGAGCAGAGAGTGATCTAGCGCCGCACATTACTCGAAGCCAGAGCTTCCTCTCCTCGGGGAAATCGCCTGGAGGGGCTTCTACGATGTCGCTCTTGGAGCTCGCTGCCCCGTCACCCGCCATATCGATGGGAAAGTTGGAGGCGGATGATCTTGTCACAGAAGGATTACAAAAGTTGTCCACAGAATTCAATATGGACAAGAGATTCCGGCCAAAAGAGATTAGCAGGGCTATACGACCGTTTGAACGTGGACACTGGGAATTGGACTGCGGCGGCTGGTGTCAGGATCTCAAAAAGGAAACATGGACGTTTTTGAGAAACTATGTAACTACAGGGCTGGCTGGATGGGGAGTCCGATGCTGCCGCGACGAATCTTTCACGTGGATGAGAGTATACTGCTGGGGATATGTCGTTGGCCACATCTACCTCCTTTTGTATATGTCAAGCAAACGGCAAGTTTTGGTTACGGGCTGCTCCTGGATTGCGGGAGACGGGAAGCCGGTCATAGTTATGGGGGCAAAGGGGTTACAAGGTGCATAGGCATGGACTGGCATTTGTCTTTGGGAGGATTGGTCGGCTTTTGGCATTACAATGATACCCATCACGGACAATGTCTTCATATCATTATGGAAATGATAAAATGCGACAAATCCAGGTTTTTCACTATACCAAAATTGTGGGCATGTCGAGATCGCTTCCTCGTCGGATCTCCACCATACTTTAGGCGCTAACTTTCAGGTTCTCGACACCCTCAGTCGCTGCATCATCATCGTCGCCCACTTCACCCTTAGCCAAGCCTCTCTCCCATAGTTGCCTCCCTGTGAGTTTTGTTGGCTCCTTGATATTCTTTTTCTTCATTTCTGCCGCCTTCCCCTCTTCCTCTTTTGTCCTCTTCTCTTCCATCTCCATCAGGAACCCTTCTCTCCACTTTAAGAACGACTCTCTGGTAACCTGCTGGCCGTGGAACTTTTCATTCTCTTGCCTCTCGGCCTCGAGTAGTTGCTCCTCGTGTACCCTCAGTGCTGCATCCTTTCGACTTTGAGCCAGCGCCTCTGCCTCTTCCTTTAGAGCTGATACGAGCGAAAACACCATGGCCATTCCCATATTCTCTTCAATTGTGGTTTCGAGGCCCTCAAGTAGTTCTTTCTTGTCTTCGGCTAGATTGAAGTGCGGGTGAGGCTGGACATCGGAGGGACTGGAGAGTGATAGGTCGGGAGCTGCGTCTGGGTATGTATCGGGGTATCGCACTTTTAGGAGCATTGTGGGAGGAGGGCCATCTTCTTCGAAGGTGTCGAGGTTTATTGTTACTACGAATGATGTTTCGTCGATATCTGCCATCAGGTTAGCGTAGGCCTAGTAGCAAGTTCAGGGTGGACGGAGTGTAAAGTCACCTTTGATTTCATCGGGGAAAATGGAATCGAGAACTTCTCTCTCCTCGACTTGTTCTTCGCGACCCATATTGACTGATTATTGGAAGATGCAGTTGTTGTTCACAGCAAAGGGCTTCAGGATACATGTAAATTATCGAGTCGCAAACATGGTGCTAGCAAGAAGTACCCGCGGGGTACCACTGCCTGGTGGTGCTGCTAAAGTTGGTACTACCATGTCTAGAAGTAGGGCGGGATCCATCCTTGTCCTGTACACATTTCACCGCCCGGCAGAACTGATAACCTCCAAAAAGTTCTCAGAAATATCTTATCGGGAAAAAGTTCAATCGCAAGCGACCCTTTTTTTTTCTAGACTGCTGCGACTTGCACACGTCTGTCACTCTGCAACAAGCTCAGAGACGACGAAATGGCCTCCAAAAATATGGCAACGAGCAAGAGGAAAAGTGCGCCCTCCGGCAAAGCGGCGAATCATGGACCGTTGAAGAAGCAAAAGCTGCAGGCTCAAAAAGAGAAGAAGCCAAGGGTCGAAGAGTCCGAACCGTGGAGCACCGACGACGATGACGATGACGAGGGAGGTGTCACTCTGGACCTGGAAGACGACTTCGAGGCTATGGACGTGGAAGATTTGCCGCAAAAACCCAACAAGACCAACGGAAATACAGCATCCAACAGTAAGTAATAGGGTTTACGAATGGACATACATACATACATTAACCAGGCTAACAAGTCGTAGACCAGACTTCCCGCGAACGACACGAAGAACAGAAACGGCTCGCACGGGAACGAAAACTCGCAAAGCCCTTCGGTGAACAACTCCACAGGCTCAAGAAGATATGGGAGCGTCTACGACGCAAGTCTCATGTGCCAAAGGAAGAGCGACAGACCCTTGTCAAGGAGCTTTTCGACATCACCACCGGACATTTCAAGGAACTCGTCATGAAGCATGATGCCGTCCGAATTGTCCAGACAGCCCTCAAATACTCCACCCCCATGCAACGGAAATGCATCGCAAGGGAACTTCAAGGCTCCTACGTCTCCCTAGCATCAAACAAGTATTCTAAATTCCTTATCGACAAGCTGTTGGGCTACGAGGACGATGAAATCAGGGACTTGATAATACCAGAGTTTTATGGCCGTGTCAGAAAGCTCATGTTGCATCCCGATGCTGGTTGGGTTCTAGACGACATTTATCGCAAGGCTGCAACCAAGGAACAGAAGTCCCGCCTCTTGCGAGAGTGGTACGGCCCCGAGTTTGCTATTTTCAAGGACGTCGATGGCGAGGCACCAGTTACCGACCTATCCAAGATCATCGAGCAAGAACCCAGCAAGCGCGGTTCGATCATGAAGAGTCTCAAGGATCTGATCGACTTGATGATCAAGAAAGGATTCACATCCTTCACCTCGCTCCATGACGCAATGTTGCAGTATTTCGGCCAAGTTCGACCCGGAACTGACGAGCACCGTCAGTTTATTGACGTGTGTGTGGACCCCGAGGGTGATATTCCCAAGCACTTGCCTTTCACTAGTGCCGGATCTCATCTCGCAAGTCTTATTCTTGCCCATGGAACGGCCAAGGATAGGAAATCGATGATTCGTGGCTTTAAAGATGCGGTGCAAATGATGTCTATTGACACGTATGGCCACCTGGTCATCTTGGTTGCATACGAAGTTGTTGACGACACTGTGCTTGTCTCGAAATCAATCATATCGCAGATCCTGGCACCGAGCAGCGAGGAAAATAAGCATGAAGTGGTCCATCTGGCAGCGAACGATCTATTCGCACGTACGACTCTCCTTTATCTCTTTGACGGGCCTTCAAAAGCTCTCTTTCCTTCTCAGCTCTCGAGGGATCTTGGGATTTTGAAGGAGGTAGCAGACATTAGGGAAACAACCAGCAAGAAAGACTCCGCTGTCAGGCGGGCAGAGCTAGTCGATACGGTTTCGAAGCCTCTACTCGCTGCAATTGCAGAAATGCCCAACGACATGGCAACCACCCCCTTCGGTGCCCAATTTGTTGCGGATGTGCTTCTAGGCGCAACAGGGGAGAAAGAAGCTGCGGTCCAAGCGGTTGCTGCTCTTGCCAGTGGCGACACTAACGACCCGGTGCACCTCGCCAACTACCCATTTACCGGCCGCATGTTCAAGGCGCTCGTGCAAGGCGGCAAGTTCGACAAGGCGCAGGGCAAGATTATTCCCGTCTCGCCGCCGCTCAGGTTTGCGGATGCTTTTTACGAGCATATACAGGGCCAGGAAGTCGGTTGGGCGACTGGGCCAAGCTCTTTTGCCGTGTTGAGCTTGCTCGAGTGCGATGACTTTTCAGAGAGGAAGACTCTCAAAAAAGTTCTACGCAAGAATAAGTCTATGCTTGAGAAGGCCGTCAACGAGCCACCGCCAAAAAAAGAGGATGAAGAAGAAGATGCAAAGAAACCCAAGAAGAACAGGAAGGGGCAGGACAAGAAGGCAGTAGGGAATATGGGTGCAAAGTTAATTCTTGAGAAGTTGGATTAGAGCGTTGATCACTTCCTATAGAAAATGAATCCACGTGAAGACTGATACAGTCAACCTTTAAATGTGTGTGGATGCAATCAGTTTCTGCTTGAGTATACCCCATATACAATTGCTATTCTCTTGTCTGTATCTGTGTGTGAGGCTAAATATCTTTTCAAGCACCCCATAGCATTGAAGGGCTGGTCGTGGACGTAGATTCATACGTCTAAGTAGAAAGACCGAATAGGAATGCGATAGCACCAACCAGCAAGAGCCCCATTTGCCGACGGCAGTCGATTTCCGTACTTCGCGCCCATTTGTCCAACGCCGTTCCCTCTCATACATGGGGCACCGAGAAAGTCAGCTACTAAGGATAGCTGATGGTTAAGACGGATAAGAAAATACAGTCCAAGCAGGGGTACAAAAAGATCGTTGATGCTAGGCAACAAGCCGTCGAAGGGGGACTACGGCGTAGATTACTACGGGATGCCTCAGAGACACGGGCTCAGGCTCTTCTTTGCCACCATGTACGAGTATTACTTTCCTAGGTGTATCAGCCTGTCAGAATATAATACAAGGAGATGTAACGCTGTGTTCGTGCGGTCGTTTTTTATTTCCTCTTCCCCCCTGCTGACTGCTGACCATGGAGATAAGACGTGCTTGGCAGAGCGTGGCTGTCTACGGGTCGTTCACGAGCCTACGAGGGTTTGCAGGTATGACTGGCTAGGGGCGACAACTGATCACTCATCCTAACTCCCCTTGCCGCTTCACGAATGATTATTATTTTCGAACTAGAGGAAATTGCTAAGCTTACTCAATAGGACAAAATTTGGAAGCTACTGTATCTTGATAATCTGAGCAATAGCTGCCGTCGACAGAATTGCACCAATGCGCCCGCCTCAATGCATATTACCAAGAGCTAAGAAAGTTTTGTAAGCACTGGATCTGGGTGGCTGCCGAGATGCTTGCCGCCGTTCTGCTGCCAACAACCTAGTGCCTTTTGTGACGGTCGGCCCGTTAAATCTAACATCCTGAATAAGGAACAGGGACTATCGGCATCCCCAGTCAAACAAGTCAGGATGTATAGGGCTGCTCCGGACAATGGACACTGCGATGGACTATGTAGGTACGCACGGCGCGGGCTTCCAAGTGACAGGCACTCGTGACCCGTGCACAAAGAAATCTCCTTCCATCTCATGCTGCTCCAAATGCATTTTACAATGTTGGTTGATGGGGTTCGTGGAGGTTGGCGTAAGAACACCACATCTGGATGACGGATAAAAATAAGCCTAATAGTATCGAGTGTGGAAGTGGGCAGTGTGAAAGTTGGTTGTTTTTGTGTGTTGGTTAGCATAGGGCTGGGGGGTGTGGGTCAGCACTAAAACAAACACCGCGCCCACAAAAAAGCTATAGCACCGCAGGCCGCAGCAGCTCTTACCCCCCCCCCACCCCCCCCTTTCCCCAAATTTCCGAGCTTCTGGTTGGTGCACGCCGCCGAAGCTCCCCATTTTAGGATCTCGGATTCGTTGGGTTACCTACCGGCACCACGGGAAAACGCTCTGCTCAGCCTCCACCACCACCGCCAACATAGGCTACCAGAAGCTGCATACAGTGGATGTAAATTTAGCGGAAGAGACGTTGCTGCCAAGGATGCTCGCAGCGTTGCACACTCTTCTAGAAGCCGGCTGGAAGGCGCGGGAAGATGACCACCCGTGGGCAGTGTTGGCTCAATGGTGGCTTTCGGTAAGGCTTGCATTATGAATGTACAGTACTATCTATGTGATGTTGGTGTCTCGGTGGTGAACACCCTGCACCACACAGAGAGATGGTGTAGTATCCCGCATTCTACTGTATGTGAGATCCAAGTTGGGGAGGGATATCTCGAAGATGAATTTCTGTATATATACGTCTAGCCCCTATCCCTAAAATCGAGGTTATTTTTTCTCTTCATTCTCATCATCATCACAACAACCACAACAGTCTAATATTTCCTACTTTCAGTCTTCCTCTTTTTTTTTCTTCCATATTTTCTTATTTCAGTCTCATTTCCTTGGACTTATAGACCAGAGCTAAATCAACCTAATCCTACATCTTCTTACATTGTTCTCTATACAAAGCCGTCTCCATCTATTACACCTACTAGTTAGTATCTACTAGATAATCTACCAACTACTACCACAAACACAAACACAAACACTCAGCCAACGCTACACATATGTCCAAAATGTTCTCCGCCAAGTCCATCGTCGCCACCCTCCTCTCGGCCGCCGCCCTCGTGAGCGCCGCTCCCACCCCGACCAACGGCACCGTCGCCACCACTACATACCACCTCACAGGCGTCACTCACACCGTCGTAGCAGGAAAGGGCGGCCTCAAGTTCGACCCGGACAACGTGGTGGCTGAGATCGGCGATGTCGTCGAGTGGCACTACCTCCCCGCCAACCACGCCGTCGCGCAGTCCTCCTTCTTCGATCCCTGCAAGCCCCTCGAGGACGCCTCCGGCAAGCAGGTCGGCTTCTTCTCCGACTTCAACTTTGCCACCTCCGAAGGCCAGAGCGACAAGGTCTTCCAGGTCGTGGTCGAGGACAAGAAGCCCACCTGGTTCTACTGCCCGCAGCTCAAGGGCGAGCACTGCAAGAACGGCATGGTCGGCGTCATCAACCAGAACTTCGACAACCAGGCCTTCAGCCTCAGGGCCCACCGCGAGGCCGCTGCCAAGGTCGACGAGATCATCATCCCGGATTACCAGCAGGGCGGATATGTCATCCCCAACCCTAACCCCAATGGTGGTTTCTAAGAAGCGAAGCTTCCAGGATGAGCATTGTTGTCTGAGTGCATGGTTTTTGTTTTCGTTTGGTGTCGCAGGATCATCTATCTGTACATACATAAAGATGGAGTTTTTTGGTTTTATTTTCTTTCCTGCCCTTCTTGACACTCGTTAGATTTTTTATTTTTTATTTTTTATTGCATCGTAATTTTTCATCGTCATCGTCATCATCATCATCATCATCATAGCATCGGGCGTTTTGGGCACAGCATTAGCATTGAGCATCGCTCTGGTTTATAGACGGAAAACTTAGACTAACTTACTTGGTATACTACACACTACAGCCGCTTGCCTAACTCGGCAATAGTATTTGGGCGTCACTCCTTGCCTGCTACCTATACTATCAATATTCAGACGCGTCCAGTCAATGTTCAGATTATTACGCTATTCGCTCCTTACTTCTCTTCTCTCGATCTGCCATGATACTAGTGCTTTGATTGTGGTGCTTGATTGACATTGGTATGGATGATGCTACATAGCCCCTGGCTGTTCTTCTCTTTATTTTATCCGTGGCATGCTTGATTTGTTTATTGGAGTTACTTGATTTCTTTCCAGCGCCCCCGGTCCGCTTGCCCATTTGGTATATTCAAACACTTGATCAACTATTACGCACCAATTGGCCCAGGTAGTATTGTTTCCTCATATCACACACGGTAGGGAAGAGGGAGTGCCTTGCATGCGGAGCTGTGTTCTTGTGTGCTTGAGTGCGTGCGTGCAAGACTGATGATGCATGATTAATATTTCATATCCCAGACATATTTCAAAGCCGTACATCAAGCAGCTACCCCCCCAACCCTCCAGTATCAAGTGCCAGAGGTGTCAGGAACGACTCGGGAATGAATCAGACGTAAATTTGTCCCACCTGGCTGGCTGGCGCTAGTACCGCAAAAGCATGATTTTTCTATTCCTTCCCCATGATCCTCCGAGGTGTTTTGCAGCAGTACGTAAACTCCACGCCCCCCCCCCCCCCCATCGAAATCCACCCGTCTGAAATGTATATCATGGTTAAATTCCGAGTAGCTCTGCTAATTAGAGTGCCCGACCGTTAGCAACTCAGCAGTGCGCCAAAAACACTGTATGAACTACTGGTGGCATCTCCCCCATCAACAAATACGCTTGGGTGCTCTCGGGACGTCGGTTGCTCGAATCAACCCGCGGATCTTTTGTTTTGTTTTTGTTTTTGTTTTTGTTTCTGATGATTTCTCCGTTTCTTTCTTTCTCCGTTTCTTCCTTTTCGGAACGTTCGATTACTTTTGGAGCAGCTACGAGTTAATATGACATAGCGTGTCGCGTTTTGAAGTTCCATCGCGTGAAGCTGTCGTCCGTGGAGGGCCTTTCGCAGCTCTTGGCGCTCTAACTACCACTAATGGGCATGGATGGAATGGATGCTGTGACATCGATCTAGGCACCAGCAGGCGTCCACTGCGATGACGTGCCACATACAGTAACTAGAGCGCTAATCTCCTACTTCACATTATTCATTTCCTTTCGGGTAGCTCAGCGGCAAAGTGTCTGCAATTTCCTTCAAGAGGTCGGATGTTCAACTCGTCCCCCGGATACTCTTTTTTTGTTCATTTGTTTTTCTATGTCAAGCTTTAGTTGATGAACTCGAGATATCTGACGGACGTGGCCCAATGTCTTGTACAAGGTACATGAAGAATAAACATTAGTCGTACTATCTGGTCTATAGTCATTAAACCCGGGCCTTCCTAATTCGCTGCCCTCCTGCCTGACTCGAAACAAATTTCGAAGAACATTCGTCGAGAATATCCTCATCTATAGCCTATCCATCACCTGCTTCCTCTTTTAGTCAACATGGACCCATCTAGACCCTTGGTATAAGTCGAAACAGGGAATGCAAAAAACGCCCAATACTACAAGGAATGTAAAGGGTTCCCAAACCCATGGTATGGTCTCGAATGTAATACAATCTTTTCATCTTTCCGACGCTCCTCCACCATAGCTGTTAGAGTCCTGTTAGCCCCTCAAACAACCATCGACTCAACCGCCCTATTCTTGCCCTTCCTCAACGCCTTAATCGCATCCTTCGTCGTCGCCACAACTGTGCCATCTTCCGCATCATGCAATGCCCGGGCCTCCATCTCATCCAGCCTACTCTCGTCACTGCTTGAGAAACTGCTCGCGCTCGGACTCCTGTTCAGAACCATGTTAATCCTCACGCCCTTTGACTTCTTAATTTCGCTCTGCTCCTTTTTCATCGCCTTCAGCTCCTCATCGCCGCAGTCGTGTACCGTGATGTTCAAGCCCGGGAACTGTTCTTCGAGAAACCCCTTCAAGATTGGAAGCAGGGACTTGTCGGGCCGGTAGGTCCCAGAGTCGTTGTCTATGAATAATCGGTATTTTTTGTTGTTTGGTAGGGGCTCGCTAACTTTGGACTGGGCGGTAGGGGGGCGACCTGAGGAGTGCGAGAATAGACGACCTCTTCGGATGTTGGAGAAAAAAGAGGGCCGACCCTCACGTGGGCTTTTAGCAGAGCAGCCGCTACCGCTAGAAGATGGTCTGTTGTCATCTTTCGGCTCTTCCAGGTACTTTCCACTTTCTTCTTTTTCCTCTTTTGGGTCTTCCTGCGGCTTTGATGATTCTCCCTTGTTTGACTGCTGCGACTTGTGCGTAGAGGCGGTATCAGATCTCTTCCTCCAGGATTTCCACGAGGGCACAGATATTCTCGGTTCGTCTTCATCCCTCGACACCGTTTCCCTCCCGTGTCCCTTCTTGTGTTCCTTCCCCTTCCCCTTCCCCTTATCAATGCCTCCCTCCCTGCCGATGAAGAACTCGCCGGAGCACGCAATGTAGGTGGCCACGTCCGAGTGCATGGAGTGCTTACTCAACATGTCGATACCAAACTCCTTTCCTGTCTCCGTGAATCGGAACATGCCGTCCAGGGTGAGTATATAGGTGAATATCCTGCCCCCCTCGTCGAAATGTGCCATTCTCAAGAACTGCGCCGAAGCCTGTTCAGACTGGGGTTCGAATTCGCCGTACTCCGTCGATGAGTCAAAGTTGTAGACGCGCCTGTGTTGTTTGTGCAGCATCCCGTTCAGAATTCGGCCTCGTAGCCCGGTCCGCGAGAACATAAGGCCGATCAAAGGGCGGAACTCGACATATCGGTGATAAAGCTCGGATGGCACTGGGCCAGACAGCTGCATCTCGTTGGCTTGAAAACTGTTCTTCATGTTAGCACAAGTTGTTGATCTCGCCAAACTCGCCATAATTTTCGGGCATACTCACTCATACTTCTTCGTCTGCCTTTCAGTCTTGCTCGGGTTTTTTTGCCTCACATCATCACCCTCATCCTTATTCACCTTGGTACCGATCATGCGACCGATCATGGGACTGTAATGCTTGATCCACCCAGTCGGCCCAACTGTATACATCTTGCCATGAGGGGGATCGCTCTTCCCGAGCACTTCAATGGCCAACCATAGGGTGGGGGTGATAGCCGTCCTACTTAGAAGGGCCCAGATGGTCTTGAAGAAGTACACGGACTTGTTTCCACTCCTCTTTTTGACCTTGAAGGATTGTGGCTCTACGTAATCGTTCCAGGCTTCGGATATGCTGCGAGCCTCTACAGTCACGTTTCCCAGGCGGTCGTCTTGGGCCGGGTAGTCCTCATCGTACACCCGGCACTTTAACTTAAATCCAGACGCGGGGACGTTTGCGACAACCCACTCATCATGCCACTCCGGATCGAGGGTCCTCCTAGCAGGCCGAGTCCGGTGGACAAGATCGGGGTCTTCCTTGTGTCGCTTCAAGATGTCTTGGGGGATTGTGCCGAGAGTCGCCTTGACGAAAGGATCAGACCTTCCTGTGTGGACATCGGCGACTGGCAAATTGGTGGCCCTGATGAAGGAGAATTTGATGGTGTATCCTGGTGGCGCATCAGGAAGCGGAGTCGGGTCATATCCCCCAGATGGGTTTGTCTTCTCCTTGAGAGTCTTCTTTTGCTGTGCGAAGCGACGTTTTGCGCTGCTGGCAAAAGTCGCCCTTGGCTTGATTTTCTGACCAGGGGCAGCATGGCCGTTTTCCAAGGGGGTAGTCTGGCTGTGCGACGGGGCCCTGGGGAGTTGATCATCACCAGCCCCGTTGGTCAACGGTAGGGTTTGAGATCGAGACGGCTTGTTCACGTCCCCTTGTGGCACATGTTCGCCCGCTTCGTCTGCTGCTGTCGACATTGAGAAAGGACTCTGTGCGGTTGGGAGGGCTTAACGATGATATAATAAAATGTCGGAACAGAGAACGAATGAATAAACCGTTGCCAAGGAGCCGGGAATTATGTTTGTGGTGGCGACGGGCTGAGGCTACCTGAGCGAGAGCTGACGCTAGTAGCGCTGGAAGATCATATGCATGTGTTATTCCGTCATGCTTGACTGGGTTCCGGGAAAACTGGAGCGTAGAGGACTAATCCATAGTGAATTGTTTGTTGGTAACGTTATTCAGAAAACGCTCAATATTGGAGGCAATCGAAATATCGCGCCGCGTGCTGGTGAGGTGGCTGGGCGATAGGCTTGCGTCTGTCAACGGCGTCCGCGGGACATGCCCAGAACAGAACTAGGTCAGGAAGCAACTGTTCGACTCGCGACAACGGCCCAGGGTGAGCAAATACAGTGACGTAAAGTCACGGCAACACGGCTGTTCGGCGTCGTTGGGAAATTAGCGCACGGGCCCCTCCAGCGGTGTGTGTGTGTGTCTAAGACCCTGGTAGGTGTGCGTATATCCGCTACGTACCGGATCTCCGCGCTAGGGGTTCAAGCTAACTGTAAGGCGCCGTCGCGGCTCTTTCCATCGACACATCGCTACAGCCTACAGGGCGTCACTTATAGCCAGCGATATTCCTCCAAAGCACAAACGTGCGAGTCCTAACCAAGCACATCTATTTTTGGGTAGGTGGAAAAGCACTCCCATCACCATCTTTTTGTAACCTATACCCCTTTGAAATCGAGACTATTTTTCTCTTCTAGTTCCTTGGCACTCGGTCTTGGCACTAAATGGAGTGACGGACATCCCAGCTTCGCCATGCCTTTGAACACCATAATGGCGCTGTGCAAGCCATCCCTACCTCGGGATGGAGATCCATTCTTGGGCGATACGGCACCGCCTCGGTCAATGCCGCTAAGAATCGACACAATCATGAACGGGAAGTCGCTCCCAAGGACATGCAACTCATTTCTCTCTCTGCCCGATACCGCGTGGGATATGATTCTCGAGTGCCTTAGGGACGACTCAACGGCTCTGGCCAACCTTGCCCAGACGAATTCTCGATGCAATCTCCTAGCAAAATCAGCTCAGTTCTGCACCATTCACCTCACATACAGCGATAACACAATCGAGCTTCTTACCTTCATAGCCGAGAGCACACTTCACCAACAGGAGCAGAGGCGACAAGGACACCATCCCGATCCAACTTTAGGTGCTTTTGTCCGAGAAATCGTAGTGCGCACAAACCCGGACCATATTGCATCCCGTCACAAGTTTGGGACATGTCATTACCCTGCCCATTCGGACGGACTCGACCCCGTCGAGTTGTCAGATCGGATCCAGTGTGGAGATGACTTCTACTTTGAGGACTATATCGGATGCATCTCTTATGTGGTCGAGATGGGGGCTGTACCAAACCTATTCACCTTCGATTGGAGGGACAGAGTCACAATCCCCCAAACACTCGTCCAGTCTCTTCTAAAGTCGCCGATGAAGGACTTAAAATTGGGGGGATTTGTAAATCTGATAGTTCCCAAGAGTCATGACGAGGAACGAACTCATTGTGCGCCAGAGCTACGGCATCTCATTCTCCACGGAATAACAGAACCAGAAGACAGCATCGAAAAGTCACCCCATTATGACCATCTACTCGCCATCGCTGCGCCAACGCTCGAGACTCTTTGTTTTTCGAGGAAGCCAAGGACGTCAAGCGGTGACATATTTTACAATCGCTCTTTACAGCCAGAATTTCCCAATCTACGGACTCTCATGATAGGCACTCCTTTGAGCGAAATGTCGACCACCAGCCTCTTCTGCGCCCCCAAACTACATACCCTGATAATCGACGGCTTGAACACCATCGCGTACAACCAAGCGGGGCACCTGGGAAGTATCGGACACATTCCAACCCTCAAAACACTCATATGTCGACGTAAGATTCAGGGGGGGCGAACTGAAATACCAGAATTCCTTGCCAAGAACCCGCAAATTACAAAACTGGTTCTGCAGACCTCCCATTTAGATGAGGTTCTGCAGGTCTTAGTAAACCAATTCCACGAACTCAAGTCCCTGAGCCTCACCACACATGCGTCAGGAAGCCTCACCGTTGAGCATGCTTCCCTTCTCTCAGAGTTGAAATCACTGGAACAACTCCACCTATCAGTGAACCCAGAAGGCGAGCTAATGACCTACGACCACGACCTCCTCATGCAAAACCTACAGCATCTCCCTCGCCTACGCAAACTGGCTTTTACGCAGGACACATTCCAACGTTTCCGCAGGCCAAGCAACAAACGTCTCGGCAGCGACGACATTATCACCAGCCTCATCAATACTCACCAAAACCTCGTCAACACCCACCAGAACCTCATCAACATCCAAAACAACCTCAGCATCATTCAAAACAACCTAAACATCACCAACAACATCAACAACACCATTGCACCCGTGCAGCTCCTTGCCACAAGCTTCGTCGGGCTTAACGATCCCAGCCGCTACTACAGCTCCGACCTCCTTTATCCCGAGGAATTCCGACTCTTAAACAGTCGGCCATACCTTGATCGAACGTACTACGAAGACCCAGTGGCTTTCCCATGGGAAAAAGAAGGAGGAGCACCACAATACGATACGCAGGCAGAAGTTACTAGCTACTCGTACCTCAAGCCGAAGGAGAAGTGGGAGAGGATGCACCGGAATCGCATGCTGGATCTCGCAGAGGAGTACGGGAGGAAGGTGAAAGGGCTGGAGTTTATGTTTGTTGGGCAGAGGGTGATCGCCCTGGGCCAAGAACCACTGCGGGCGAAGATGAGGAAAGAATATGACGGCGACAAGTTTCACGAGAGGTGGTTGAATTTTGAGGGAGGAGGAGAAGGAGAAGAAGAAGGAGGAGGAGGAGCACAAGGCGGCAGAGACGAACCCCTGGATGACCGTGACCAAGATCAAGACGAAGTCGGAGAGGGCAAGGCTACAAGTGAAGGAGGAGAGGATTCGAAAACCAGGGTCACCTGGAATGGCAGCGGGGACGCCGAAGAGGTTTCGACACGCACAGTCGACGATGAGGAGGACGTGATGGTCGTATCGGCAATGCCTCTGACTAAGAAGAGGGAGGAGCTCTTGACGTATATTTACAATACGTGGGGCCATCACGTCGAGACCTGGGGGTGGGATTATTAACCCCCCGCGTTTGGCTGGTCGAATCGCGCGCAACAACTACAGCGGCGGGAAGAGTGGAGGAATTTGCTACAGCCTGAGGGATACTACATTCCGGTATGGATCTGCGAAAGGGGGGAGAAAATCAAAGAGAAGTTAAGAGGTGGAAATACTCGGATATCACATAGAGAGTCCCCCTCACAAGGGTGGGAAAGCCCCCCGCAGAAATGCCTGCAGAAACAGGGCGGGAATTTGAGGCGTTGGGACGGATGGGGGTGGGAGTTCACTCTGTTTATAAGCTAGTTCCTCATTGCTATTTGCTGATAGCTCATAGGCATGGGCTCTTCTATGCTTCTATATACAGGCCAGATAAAGCCAGGTTGGTGACCATGCAGCAATGGCTTGGGCTCCAACGAACTTGTCACTGCGGGCAGCCTCTCGACTACACACTAATTCTCGTCTTCTATCAACTGTAGTATCTTGTGCCGTTGAAGTCAATGAATATGATTGCAATAAGCAATGGTAAACCTACGTACATGATAGACAGTATTTGCGTGATTTACAGGTCTAGCTAGTGCTCAAGCCTGACGATTCCTTGCTGTATATCTAGCGCGATGGCGCCGTCAGTACCAATACTAGATCCCATTTTTAGGTAGGTATACATAAGCCAGTCGTTTGGAGCTTGGTGTGCTGTTGAATAAAGAGGTTCCTGGGACGGTGTGGATGCCCGACGCGAAGAATAGCGCTACGGGGTATAACGGTGGTGTTTTAGCTGGCGTTGGTTGGGATATATAGGTAGGTGGGCAGTTTCGTTGGGACCGGAGTCTCCTAGAAATGGGAACAGCAACTCACGCTTGGTTCCTTCTCCCACCGCCACCACTCGTCCTAGATGTATACTCTAGCTTCTTCAAGAGGTGACGACGACTCTACGCTGGTCGTGCGCTTATAGCTATGACGATGAGATTATAGCAACGGCAACAGCCTTACCTTCGAGCCTTAAAGCCTTGCCTTCTCTTCACAGTACTACTTCTTCTTCTGCCCGCCGCCCTTACTTTCTCTACAAACCGGGCAATACCATCGGCCGGTGGGCTCGCTCTTCAATCCCACACAACTCCAATGGAACCACTCATACGGACAGTCATCGTTGTCGCATGCGACCATATCACCGAAGCTAACGTGCTGGCACAGGCAATACTTCTTGTCATCGCTCGCTTCCTCGTCGTCCATCTCGACATCTCCGTCGCCGTCCCTCCTTGTCAATGCCGGACCGTGATGGCCATGATGGCCGTGAGGACCTGTTGTACCCGCGCTCATACCCCCTCCGACACCGCCGCTAACCCCCGGTCCGCCGCCACCACCACCGTCACCACCATCACCCCCTCTTGGTTTTGGCGTTTCTCGTGATGTTGCATCCTCATCCTCCATACTACCACTCTCTGCGTCCGACAATTCGCTCTCGGGGTCCGATCCTGGGCTCTTCTTTGGCCTCTTCTGGCGCGAAAGATTGCTCTTGTTTGGAGGTGGCCGTTTCCTTGCAGTTGAACTTGGCGTACCTTTCCTCGAGCTGGTTCCCTTAGATCCAGCCGCCGAAGCACTCTTGGGACCCACGCTACCCGCCCTCCCAGGTTGTGACACGGACTGTTGGAGATTAGATGTAGATATGGTCAACGTAGGTGTTCCCTTGGTGATCCCGGGACCCATGGAAGTCTGCCGTCCCAGTGCAGACGGGTTAGCAGGAATAGAGGCCGTGAGTCCGCTATTTTGTCGCGGAGCTCGCTTTGGAACACTTCCCACCGCAGGACCTGCCGATGACTCGCGTTGGTACCTTCCCATGATCATGCTTGCTGCGGGTGTGGCGGGCGCGCTGCTTGCGTAGTTGTGCTGTGACTGAGCGAGGCGGATCTGACTGTTGTGGTTGACGCCACTTCTATTGATGGCCTGGTTGAGAACCTGGAGGGCATGTGCAGCAGGCGCGGACGACGGGCCGGCGGTGGGAAGTGATGACGAAGTAGAGCCATTCGGGCGAGGAGACGCTAGGGAGGGTTGTTGGCTAGTCGCGTTCGCGGCGGAGTTGCGAATGAGAGAAGGCAGCTCGTCGGGGTCTTCGAAGCCGGGCTCATTCCGCTCCGTGAGGGCGTTGAGTTGCACGTCGAAGGTGCGGACGTGCTTGTCGAAGTTGCGGATGAGGGTGTCGAGAAGCACGATTTTTTCCGCCGAGAGCAACTTTGCCCTTTCGTACTTTTCGCGCGCGGTGGCAGAAAGCTGCTTCTCCCGCGGGTTTAGATGGTGGGAGCCGTGCGTCTTGATGAACCTTTGAAGTTTATTGTCTGCTTCTTCGGCGGCGGCCTTGCACTCGGCTATCTCCTTGTCCTTTGCCTCTAGTTCTGTAAAGGCAAAGCTTGCCTCGCCGGGAATGTTGCTAGCTCGGAGGATAAAGTCTTCGAGAACAGCGGCCGAGTCCATGCCTTCGGCGATCGGCAACCGCATATTCTTAGTCATGTCGATGGAGAGGTCGTCTCTAGGCATCTTGATTAGCAATTGGGGGAATGAGGGCCCCGACCCTAGCCTGAAGAAGTTGTTTTGCGCAAATTCGTGATTTTAAGAAAAATGTCTCGAATACGAAGAAAAAGAAGAGAAAGCGGGTGCGAGGCGAGTTTTGTGTGCTAAATATGTTGGGGGAGGCAGACAGTGCTGGTTATGTAAAGACTACGGGGGATGGTGGATGGTAAATGGAATGTCGAATTGCGAACACTGCCCCCCAAAAAAGGCAGAACTTGCTGATTGCCTCCTCAAGCCAAGTAAGGGGAGAGGACCTGGTCGTGACGAAGGTGCGAGGAGGAAAAAGGAGCAAAGTTGTGAATTACCGTATTGAGAGAAGGTACGTGTTATTATTTGGGGAAGGTGATGGCTGGCGTGGAATGAAGGCGGGGCGCGCTTGCTTTTAATCCAAATCTGCGATGATGCCAGACAAGCAGGCAGGTGAAGACTGATTCCAAGCTGCTGGTTGACTTCGGCTCTGGTGAAGCCGCAGGGACGAAAGCACACCTACGCAGTTCTTGGCTTTCTTTTTCGCTCTTTCGGTTTCCAAGTCAAGCGGCGGAAAATGTTTATATTGTCACAGCCCTTGGCTCCTCCAGACGCGGATGGTGATGGTGCAGAGAGTCAGGTTGTGGGAGACGGTGTTAAGGATGTTGTAGAGCAGTGTGTAGTGCCGAGCTGGCCGGTGATGAATGGCATCAAGCTGGTGCTGGAGTAAAAATAAGTCAAATGTCTGCTGGTCGCACTCACAAGCTCATCCAAGTGTGCCGTGAAATCGAGGAAGAGTTGGAGCGATGACTGATAAAAGCACCAGTCAATCCAGCAAGTCTGTGGGGTTCCCCATCCCTCCAGTCGCAGACTTTGAATGCTTCAGCCTTGGTCAGAATGCGCTTGGTGAATGGACTGCCGAGCATTCCTATGTATCACTATTTGCCGACCTGCGTAGGCAGTCACATCAGCGGGGGGTCATGAGGTCACCCCTCAGATGCGATAACACAACACCTCATTTTCACCGATCTCCCCCTGCAACAAGGTGTCTATCCCCAAGGAAGGTGTTTTCATAGATGTCGCGGCGGATCATCACGTGGAATCCGACTGCCTGGGTCTGTAACATGCGATGGTTTCCCCATACTATCAAATATTATGCATGTACTATGTACTTCGGTCTGCCTAATACTTTAATCCACTGCAGCGCATCTTTTTTTTTTTTTTTTTTTTTAAGTGTCCAGCCACCCACGAACTATTATTCACTTTTATTTATATCTCTTCCGTAGCTCAACCCACCACGCGCTCAACCCACCACGCAACCACACTGCCGAATCCCCCAACAGAACACATTATTTCGCTCTCTAAATACGTTCTCTCAGGGGAAAGTTTCCAGGCCCGATATTGTGAGGCTTTAATGCAGATACAATAGCTGCAATCGCTCCAGGATCTGAGCGCACCTAAAGTCCTATACCTCCCAGCTTTCCCGTAACTCGAGTTGCCCTCTCCTAATCGGCAAGTAGACACCTCGGCGCCGTTCCCACTCCCGTGTCCCGATTGCCCAACATTTAGTCGAGACCGTTGTCTATTCCACCACCATTTTCTCCCCACCAGCGTCACCGACTCCTCCCTCCATCCCGGGAATGGAGTCGATAGACAGGTATCGGTACCGGCCGCCACGGCCAAATTACCTCCCTCATAACATGGAAGTGGACCCGGAGGAGGATATACCCATTGTCGAAAGGTTCTACCAGAAGCCCCTCGACCGTCCGTCTCCCGAGCAAGATGAAGAGTATACGCGACTCATGATCCGCTCCGCCTACCAGTACGGAATACACCGTCCGAAGGGCTATACCGTTTCCAACCACTACAACCCAGAGATGGAAAAACACCATTTTGGACCTACTCATCCCATGAAGCCGTGGCGTCTGACCCTTGCCAAGTCTCTGATCACCGCTTTTGGCATGCCGGCAGCAATGGACAGCTACCACGCTAGGGCAGCCACCCACGACGAGCTTAGCAACTTCCATGCCGCAGACTATCTCGAGTACCTCGCTACCGCCGCTCCCCAACAGAAGCCCCCGGATGGCTCCGAGTCCACCGACAACAAGTTCAACCTCGCCAATCCTGATTGTCCCCTTTTCGATGGCCTCTACAACTACTGCTCCATGTCTGCCGGGGGATCTCTTGATGCCGCTCGTAAAATATGTACCCAGGCATCGCAAATAGCCTGTTGCTGGGGGGGAGGACTGCATCACGCAAAAAAGGCAGAAGCATCGGGGTTTTGCTACATCAACGACATTGTCCTTGCTATACTGGAACTCCTTCGCTGCTACAAGCGAGTTCTTTACCTAGATATCGACATTCATCACGGCGATGGAGTGGAGGAGGCATTTTTTAGCACCGACCGAGTCATGACTATCTCTTTCCACAAGTACCACCCGGAAACGTTTTTTCCCGGCACTGGAGGTTTGTCTGACAACGGCCCCAAGAGCGAATCCAACCCGGGATCCCACCATGCAATCAACGTACCTCTTAACGACGGCATCACCGACGACCAATATGGCGAGATGTTCAAAACGATAGTTCGAAAGGCCGTGGACAGCTTTCAACCAGAGGCCATCGCCATGCAGTGCGGTGCAGACTCCCTCGGTGGTGACCGACTTGGTAAGTTCAACTTGCAAGTGACGGGTCATGCTGGGTGCGTTGAATTTGTCAAGAAACTCAGGCTACCCTTGATCTTGTTCGGAGGCGGCGGTTACACGCCTAGGAATGTTGCCCGTGCCTGGGCCTTCGAGACAAGCATAGCGATCGACTGCCACCGGAAGATCGCCGAGAACCCAAGAATACCCGATCATGCGCCCTGGAGGGCAGAGTTTCGCCAGGAGAGTCTATTACCGTCGCTGGAAGAGATTCTTGGAGAGCCTAAGAGCAACAAGAACACCAAGAAAAGGATGGATGAGATCATCATGCACATCACGGAGCAGCTGCGATTCGTAAACAAGGCCCCCAGCGTCCAGAGCACTGCAATTCCTCCTAGTCTCCTTCCAATACGGGATGAAGTTGAGGAGCGGCTTAAGGAGGAGAAAGAGGACAGGGACGAGAACGGCAGGATGCTAGCCGAGTCGGGTGCTGGCATTGAGATGGAGTTCTAGACGAGTTTAGCCGTCGCATCCTGCAACAAACTCGCTTCGGACACGGGAATTTCGCCGCGCTTTCTTTTCTTTCTCGTGGCGTTTGGAGTCTGGTTCCTGGGGAGCTACCTGGTTTTCGGCGTACTGGAGCCAAATCCCAATAGTATATAAATACATTTTATCAAACATACCAGGTATGATACCCCCATAGAGCGATTCATCTCGACCCCTTTAGCGGCTCGCCATTTTGGCTGTAGTGTAGAGACATTTGGAAAATAGTCTTGAATAAAGCGATGACGAATTTAATATATTTTTTTTTATTGCTGAGTGATATTTTAAACCCCTGGAGCGATGGGAAACAATGTTTAGAATGGAAAACTGATGGGTATCCGATCCGGGCACTAGTGGAGCCGCCCATGGATGTCTGATGAGGAGGCGAGTAAAGGAAGGAGGACGCCTCTTCCCAAGATAGGCGCACATGCATACCCTTGCGAGATGCAGGAGTCGAGTTTTTCTTTTCCCATTAGGATCGTCGATAAATTTCCTAGGAAACATTTGATGAAGGCATAGATAGGGCTGAGGCTTACGTGTTTCATTTCGCCCTGCGAATCTTGGTGTGAAATAGGAGCATCATGGCTGTTTTAGCTGGTTCAAACTTACTGGAGTGGCTGCAGGAAGATAATAATAGTAGTAGTAGTAGTAGTAGTAGTAGTAGTAGTAGTAGTAGTAGTATGTATGTAGTATGTAGCTGCTCATCAGCCCCGAACTCTCGGCTTAGCAATAAAGCTTCTTTTAGGGTTCGGAAAATTTGGGGTTAAATAATTTTTTACCTGCGCTTGTATATCTGTAAGACGAAAAGAAAGCCAAGATGGGTTAAAAAGGGTTGAAATAAAAAGGAAATAAGCTTGATGCACTGTATATACTCTGGGAATTGATAAGTGTGGAGTCGCACGAGGCAAGCTGGGCCAAACTAGTTGCCAGGAAGATCCTAGGAAGCTAGGAGAGTGGTAGAGTCTGGGGGGCGCTCGGAGGCATCTGGGTTCGGTTTGGTCTGCATGGGATCCTAACTCACCATGTTACTAGCTTCCTGGTTGTAGGAAAGACTGCTCTTTCCGGAGAAGGTAGGAAACACGCTTCTCTATTATCCCTCGGCTAATATGTTGAATTATGTAGAGCTGGATCCAGTACTACGATGGCAACTCTCTTCCCTTACATTCTCTAGTCTGATGGAGTAAACTGAGCTGGTTGCTTCAAAGTCACGCTGGACTCGACGCGCGGACGCACCGGCACGATCAAGATGAATTTCTATTCTCTGTATATATTAGTATCAATCAAGTTTTCCTCCGATACTCTGTTTGAATGACGTAGCTTCAAACAGAGTGACGAGCTGAGCCAGGAGGCGCAACTTACACCTGTATCATGGAGAGACTTCACACAAATTTGCCGTGGTATTAATGGGAACGCCAATGGTAAATGCGCGGATGACAAAATCATTTTGTAGAACCTCCTTTACCCTTTCTTTTTCTAAACCCAACTCGTAACCATGCTTGTCTCTCTCCCTACCGACTCTCGAGAATCCACATCATATTAGATGCTACAACAAAACCCTCCCCTCCGACTCCCTCGTCTCGCTGTCTAAAATCAACGGCCCACCCCCGGGACCACTCGAATCCAAGCTCAAAGTAACCCTCTCCCTATCCTGCACCACCCTAACGGTCTCCCCGAGATTCCTGAAATCCGTCTCGCAGTGCCCGTGCGACGCAACCACGATCCCAGACCCGTCCTCGCTTTTCACCTCCCTGATGTCTACCTGCGGATAGGGCAACCAACCTTCCCTCAGGGGCGAGAGCAGCAGCGGGATATCTGCTTCCGTGTCGGGAGTCGATTCAAGAGGAACCTCGGCATCCCTGTCGTCTGGATCAACGCCGGGGATGACGAAGTGACCCTTCCTCCTCCCGCCTACAAGCCAGTTCTCGGCTGGGGCGGTGACCTCGTAGCTGAACTCCAGATCCTGCGGTGGTCTGCCTGTCGTGTCCCACAGTCTTGTCCACCGCAGGTGTAGTACGGCGGGTAAAAGCTGGTTCATACTCACGACTTCCGCGGCCCCAGGAGGAACAGCGACTCCATGCGGCTTAGCGGGGCTTTGCAATCGAATATCCGCGGTGTGCACGATAGTAATTGGAGGGATGTCGACCGCTATCAGTATCTCCCTGACGCACGAAGAATCCTCGTCCGGGGTCGGGATCTCTAGCTGCGAGTGCTTTCTCTGCCACCCGAGGATGAATTCGGCTATCTTGCTCGCGGCATCGTCATGGGTTCCTAGAACGTTTCCTATTCCCGTGAAAAAACGGGCCCACCGGATGTCCGCGAGAAATCCCGTGGGAAGTTCTCCCATCAGAGAAGCTCGCTCCAGGTCGTGTCCCGTAAGCGAGGCATGGACATGGGAAAGCACAGTCGCAAGCAAGGGCCGCGAGTACGGCCCCAAGTTAGTTTCTTTTAGATCACCAAAAAGCGTCTCCTCGATCTGATTATCGATCTCTTGCTGCAGCACGCTGTACAACAGCTTCAGGTACATGGTCTTTTTAGTCTTGGGGCCAATTACAGAGTTTGGTTTCCGCCTAATCTTGTACAGCAAACTGGCCGGTTGTTTCGGAAATATCAGGACAGGTCCGTCAGGTGGTAAACCAAAGGAAGAGTCGTAGGCGTCGGACTGTATGAGCTCACTGGTGAACAATCGCATGGGACTGTTTGTCGCGGTCGATACTGTGAACTTGGAGAACAGGGCCTTGTGCTTGAACACGTCTTGGACATTAACCCCCAGGGCAAGGGCGATCGGAACCGTCGGGGTCTTGGCAAATGTAAAGCTGCCATGCTCCGTCGCGAAGAACACCTCGACTTTCACTGAGACATATGGCACGTCCGACTCCAAGGTGATAGGGAATCTTATGGTAACAGCCGTGTCCCGACTCATCTCCCCGAAAGAGAATATCGCGTGGTCGGGAGGCTTTGTGAAGCCGATGGATGAACCGACGATTCGTGCTTCGTGCATGAGGAGCCGTAAGCCGCCAGTTGCTGCCCTGACTCTGATTTCGCAGGACTTTATTTGATTCCAACCGCTCCGCAGCACTAGATCAAGGTTGGTGTTTTTGTCGAGTGTTAGCTGCCTGGTGGCACCCAACGATATATCCAGCGCATTCGCTCGTTGGAATAAGACGACATGGGGATTCTTGAGGAGTTCCGACGACTGGTGCGGCGCACTGTTCGCGTCTTTTTCAAAATGCAGGATGAGATTGCTGGTGTAGAAGTGCACCCGGTCAATGTTGTAGTTCCCGGGGACAATCACCTGCTTGGTCGTTAGCATCCCTTCTATTAGACCAATACACAGAGCACTTACACAGCTATCCAGTTTGATCGTATTCATTCCTGGTTTGATGACCTTTACGTCTGTCGTCTCCACCCAGATTTCTCGCGGTCCCGAAAGACGTATCTTGGCCTTTTCTATTGGGAGGTCATCTGGTATCAAGCTTCTCAGCTTCAGCGATAAGCTGAAGCTGTCCTTTTGGTCATGATACTCTGGAGACCCTTGGATTTCCATGCTGTATAAGAACTTGGCAAGTGGGACACGAAATTCTTGGTTGGTGATGGATTTAGCAATTGGTAGAATATCATCCAGGAATCCCTTGACGGCTAGACTTTCCGGGTATTCGTCATGGACCCCTGGGCCAAGTCGTAATGATGACCTCTCTTCGAGCCGCTCCCTCTCAGCAGATGCAGCCTTCGAAAGGAGCTTGAGCACAGCTCGGACGTATTCATCATGCCGATCGAGTTCCTTCAGACACTTCGCATACATGCAAAGCATGGAGAGCTCAAGAAGGCTCCAGCAATATTCCCCGAAAAACGGCGTTGCTTGATAGAAATATGCAGCAGCAGAGTTGAAATCGCCAAGGTGGAACTTGAGAACCGCCAGGTCGGCCATGTGTCCCTGCACAGAGTGATTATGACTGGCGATTGTGTAGTGTCGAAGGGCCTTATCCGTCAGGGTCTCGTATAGTCGGTAGAAGTCTTCTTTGCTATCAAGCGCGGTTTTAATGAGGCGGTTCCCTAATCCAGCAATACACGGGGCCCGTTCTTCTACTCCATTCTCCTTGTCGGAGCCCTCCGCATCAGTTTCATCACCACCCTTCTCTTCCCCTCTCTCTCCACTTTGGTCACCATGCAAGTTTACGTCCTGGAGGTCCTCTAGACTGGCCGCACCAAGGACAGGAACGTCAGGCCAACCCCCGTTCCAGTTTCTCTCGCGTCCCCTCTCCTCCAGGATATTCCTAGAGAGAGCATAAAGTTCTGCTCTCCGAGCGGCTAGATCTTCGAGCCCCGGCTTCATGAATTGTGATGCTTGCTTTGGCAGCTCTGGAGCGCCTGGCCCCGGAAATACACCTGGACTCGGGGGTTGTCTGGATTGGGGACGTGGGTTGAGTGATGAGTGTCTCGCCGGATGCATCATTGTTTTTGGTTCTGGGATGGAACTCTTCTGTTCTTGGCCATCGTTCGGCGCGAGGGTCGAAGGGGGTATAGGAAGTGCCTTTGTTGATGTCTGTGCTAATATTTGTTGCGCAACCGAAAAGGCAAATGAGGCTACTATATTGTCGATAACCTCTAATAGTATTGGGACCAATGCCGTAGGCTTCTGTTCTTCTCCCTTACTGGCTTCTTGTTCCTCTGCCATTGCGCACATGATATCCTTGCGCATGACTTGTGATAGTGCCGGTATGAACTCGAGAGTTCGTCGGCAAATTTCTGCAAGCATGTCTAACTTCTCTGGGTCCTCGGCAGTGCTTGGTGGAGGATGTCTCGGCGCCACGCCATGAAGAACGGACTCTTGCTGTTCCTTAAGCTTGGCCAGGAGCTCTTCTTGAGTTGACCAAGCATTTCCCAGTCTTAGCAATAAAGATATTTGACGAGAGAATATGTAGCACCTAAAGTCAAAAACGGACACATTGTTGGCGAGTATCATATCGCGATATGGTTTCTTGGTCGAGCTGATAGCGATCTCATTCACCGCTTCGTCATCATGGCCTTCAAGGTCTACGGCCTCGACATCGCCGTTTTCAGACAAGGATGCAAGAGCCCCCTCAGCCACCTTTTTGAGGTCGTCAGTAAAGGGCAATAGGGCTCCCCCGTGCTCTTCCGCAGACCCAGCAATGGCCTGTTCTTGCACGACCGAGTCCAACCCTACGGTGAGCTCGTCGTAACCAACGAGGGCATCATCAACGAGACCAACACTCTCAAACCCACGTGCAAGCCCCTCCTTCAACATGAAGAAGGTGCAAAAGTTCCATCCTGGCAATGGCCTCTGAGAATCCTTCTCTTTGATGTCTTCTTCGTACTGGGTAACTCTCATGTCGAAGGATGACAATATTTGGCTCTTGAGCTTATTCACGAGGTCTTGCCAGGCGTTTTTGGTGTCCTCTGGCGTCTCCTGGTAGCCACTGGGAACCGCGGGAACCACCCGTGGAAGTATGTCGTACGGTACATCGTTGATACCGATGCGTATCTGGGAGACTCGATCGACGGACGAGCTCTTGTTGAAGTCTGTCCGGAGTCTCTCCCATATTGTGGATGAGCTTGACTTCCATATGGAAGCCGAGCTCTTCTCCCCGGTCGACGTCTCAGACCTGCTAATCCTAGGTTGGGTTGATGCGACTGTGTTTGGGATCACGACGTGGACTATTAGCCACTCGAAAGCGTCATGCTTCTCCTGCTTGCTCGACTTCTTCAAACTGTCTTTGCCCGGGGTATGAGCCTTCACCCACTCCTTTATCTCGGCCCTGACTGTGGATTTGTACGAGTCGTTATCGTCTATGCGCACAAAAAGGACCTTGAGATACGGGGTTCGTCGTAGACCGGGAATCTGATGGCGTTGTTTCCTTGCGGCTGGCCGAGCAGGCGCTGCTGTGGCTTCGGCTGGTTCCACCGAGCCTGCGCGCCCGCCTACAGTTTGTGTCTGGAAGCCGTCATCTCGGGAGGCGACGCTGTCGGTTCGCTGCAGAGGGTTGGCGGTCGTAGGGGGTGTTGCATCAGAACCAGATTCTACTAGTTCGACGTGAAGTGTGTCGATGGATCGAAGTGGCCCGGCATGCGACTGCCAATGGAGGTTTTTGAGTGGAAGTCGGGGAATAAGACCGGGTTCGATGAGCTTGTAAACCTGGTGAGGGTCGAAGAATTCGACTATATAATCGCCATTGGGTTAGCATCTCGTAGGGCGACATGGTGTAGATGCCTACATCAAATCCAGAGAGCCACCGAGTTGAAAATCCAGAGAGCCACCGAGTTGACAGACCTAGCGGGGTGACAGGGGTAAAGCATACCGGTGACCTTTGAGGTGGAAAACGGCTGTTCCATGATGAACAGCAGTCTTCGCTAGATTTCATACCATGTACGCCTCCTTCGTTAAAGGCTACTAGTAGGGTGAAAATATTAACAAGCTTCTATAGTTCGGCAGCATGCGCATTGCGCGGTGTGGATGCTAACATATGGAGCTCTAAACCCTGGATTTAGTCACCTATCGATACTGAGGTACAGTAGGCACTCATCGAACTGCATATCTTGGCACCACCTGCCGCTTCAGTACAGCTGCCTTTGTGTCACCCTGTGATTGCACAGCCACTAAGTGGGGCTCTTACGTGGCTGGAATTGTAGTCGGCGACTGCTGCGGGTCGGCCCGTTGTCCAAAGAGATGATCATGATGGCGCTGCTGGTGGCATTTGTATTTCGGAACTTGATCCGAATATCAGCAAGCCCTCGTTCAAGTCATTAGCATCACAGGATAATAATAGCTAAGTCTTTTTTTCAGCCAGCCCCACTCTTCACAATGTGAGACCCATCTTGTATACCCAAGAGTCTAAGCTCTTGTGCATGAGAATTTCAGTGTAGTACAGTAAGGATATTCCCCATTTGCATCGAGACTTGTCACACGCTGTCAGAGGCACCTCTCTGGTTCCAGATTTTCTTATTTCATGCAGCTTGGAAGCTGATAGCTTACGCCGCAAACATTTGTCCGTGATCTAATTGGCATTGACTGCTATAATGTGTATGCAAAAACGCCGCTTGTGTCACTGTGGCGGCTATGCAGATCCCCGACCTGCTGTAATAGAGTTCTTCCCATCGTCAATGAGCATTTTGTTACAAGTTTCTTTCTTCCTGTGTTTGCAGATTTTATATCTAAGTATTGGTATAATCGCCCACGGCTGGTACAGCACAATGGGATATTCCGTCTCGATGCATGTTGGCATTCACCTTAGTACTGAACGGCAATATCCACGAATGCTAAGTTTCCCATGCGTAGTAGGATTTCTAATATACGGAGAGCAAGGTTATGGGTGATATTACCTAAAAACGACAATGGTGTCATTGTTGGCCCCCACAATCAATAAATCGACCATCTTTCGTCCTCGGGAACGGGAATCGAATTAATATACGCATGTGCAGACATTCAGCTGCCATCGAAATGACGCCTGGGGTCGACAAAGCTTAAACCATTCGGGGTATTGCCACACACCCCGATACCAATTGCGTGCTGTTTTTGTTGGCTGTCGGGGACCACTCGCATAGCGGGGTAGCCTGAGATTTTCTTTGGTTCCACTTCCAAGTTCCTCCCCCCGTGTTATCGGACTCGTTTCCCACGGAGGATATCGGCTCCTTTTTTATAAGAGAGTGAGTGGCCCGTCTTGGACTATAGAATTAAGTGAAGTCCAAATCTATTGGTTTCTTCTTCTCTTTTGTCCCGTTGGAACCTACTTACCTACTCCTCGAAAGTAGACGGGTTTCGGCTTCTTTTTCATTGTTGTATAGTTACATTGGGAAAGCCACAGATATACAGCCATTACAGCAACCTGTTAAACGCAGCACCTCACCAGCAGCCGCAAAAATGGCTGCAACTGGAACGCTACAGGCCATCAAGTATGAGCGGGGCCGGCTGCAGGTGCTCGACCAACTACGTCTGCCCCACGAGTTTCACTATGACGACGTATCAACATGTGAGGAGGCTTTCGATTGTATACGATCCATGAGAGTAAGGGGTATGTATTTTGAGACCAAATCTTGATATTCATTAACTGGTAGCACTAGCGGCCAGGAGTAATCCCTAATTCCTTTGCCATGTCCCGGTTCACGAAATTGGTTTTAGTGGTACTAACCTTCTTCTGATAGGAGCACCAGCTATTGCTATTGTGGCCGCCCTAGCGCTAGCCGTCGAGCTGTTGCCAAAGGCATCAACATGGGATCCAGGCTCCGCAACCGACGAACCCCCGTCGATGGATGATGTCGTTTCGCACATCAACTCGAGGCTGGACTATCTCAAAGAATCTCGGCCAACGGCCGTGGATTTGTCAAACGCCATCACAATGCTCAAGTTTGTGGTGCGATCTGGCTCGTTTGCCTGCACTCTCACTCCTCATGCGACTGTCATCAGCCAATACATCGCCGCTGCCGAAGAGATCTTCAGGAGGGACACAGAGACAAACCTATCAATAGGGAAACAGGGTGCGGACTGGCTCAAGTCACGAGACGGAGCATCGCCCGAATCTCAAATCAGTGTTCTAACTCACTGCAATACTGGGTCGCTCGCGACATCGGGGCATGGGACAGCGCTGGGAATAATTCGTACCTTGTTTAGCCAAAACCTCCTCAAGCATGCCTTCTGTACCGAGACAAGGCCGTACAACCAAGGCAGTCGACTAACAGCTTTCGAACTTGTGTATGAGAAGATTCCCTCGACACTCATCACGGACAGCATGGCAGGAGCATTGTTCTCTAGAGAAAAGCAGTCAATGAACATTGCCGCCGTGGTAGTCGGTGCTGACCGGGTTGTTCGGAATGGTGACACCGCAAACAAGATCGGAACATATCCGTTGGCTGTCCTAGCCAAGTACCATGGCATCAAATTCGTGGTGGCCGCTCCGACAACAAGCATCGACTTGAAAACAGAAACTGGAGCAGGCATCGAGATCGAGGAGAGAGGTGCGCGTGAGTTAACCCAGGTTACGGGTGCGGTGGTAGGTGCAGACGGGACGGTTGATACGAGCCGGTCAGAAAAGGTGGCCACTGCCGACCAAAATATTGGTGTTTGGAATCCGGCATTTGACGTTACTCCGCATGAACTCATAGATGCGATAGTAACAGAGAAGGGTGTCGTCGAGCGCAACGGCGATGGTGTCTTCGAGTTCAAAGAGATCATGCCGGAAAGATGGGCATCAGTGACAGGGGAGAAACAGTGTTAGAACTTCTTTTTGTTCTGATTATTGGTTTCAATAGCATCTGGACCTAATTGTTCGCCAGAAAACTATGCTAATCATGTACAAGTAGCGTGGAGGGTTTAGAGATCCGCATCTCCTCCGCCAGCAGTTGCCACAGTTTCCAGGGCATGCATAACAAGCTTCTTGTACCCTTCGACTGACTCTTCGAGATCCGCCAACTTGATAGCTTCGTGATCAGAGTGGGCAACCAGAATTGTCCCTGGGCCGTAGAGATAGCGCTTGGCATTGGCCTTGAAGTTGGGGATGTCGGTGCCATAGTTCATTATCTCGGTCTCAAAACCTGGAAGTTCCCATCAGTCAAAGTTCTTCTTTACAAACAAAAAACGAGAAGGCCTCAGAAGAGTTGAATAACTAGGGCCATACCTTCGACATTACACTCGCACTCAATGACACCATACCCATTGAAACACTGTGTGTCAAATGCTTCGGAATCTATGCTCTTAAGCACCATGCGCAGCCGCTCAACGACAGTGTCTGCTCCGCTCTCCTGGGGCCCGATGGCAACGCGGATGGTGAGATCTGCCAGCGCAGACTCGGGTATAACGTTACTCGCAACGCCTCCATCCATGATTCCCACGTTCACAGTCGTGTGCCCGAAAAGAGGACTGCTTCCAAGGTCTGTTCCGAAGAGCTTCGCAAGGGCCTTGATCATAATCTCGTTAGCACTCTTCCCGAGCCAGGGGTATCCAGAGTGGCCAGCCTTCCCCTTCGCTGTCACAACACACCCGACATGTCCCTTATGACCACAAGCTAGCTTGTTTTCCGTTGGTTCTCCAAAGATAGCGGCTTGTATTTGCGGTTCCGGGTCCATGTTGCCGAGCATGTCGGAGAAGGCACGCATGCCGTCCCCAGTACTTTCTTCGCCGACGACGTAGAGAAGAGCTACATCATCCGTGTCGAGACTTCCGGCAGCCATGAGTTCCTCGACGGCAATAATCTGGGCAGCGACCGAGGCCTTGGCATCAACACTTCCCCTGCCGGTAATCACCGTCTCGGACGTGGGGATTTCATCCGAGATGCCGTAGGGGATATACGGAGGGACCGTATCAATGTGGGAAGTGACGACGACTTTGGAATGTGAAAAATCCGAGCCACGCCAGGCAAGAAGGTCGGACCGAGTCTCTCCGGGCTTGGTCTTGTCGGTGGGCGGCAAGGAATTGAGTTGAGTTTGGTATCCCCGATTTGAAAGATATTCGGCCAGGAAATTTCCGACTGTGTACTCATTTCCGGTCAAAGACTCGATCTCAACGAGGGAGCGGTGGAGGGAGACCAGGGAACCCCTGTATGATGGGGCATTTTGAGAGTTAATTGGGTGCTGCTGTGCTCTGGCAGTTACAATGGGCAGCGCCAGAAGGGAAATTGTGGGATAGAAGAATGAGGGTAGCATTGTATAGACAATATACTGGATAAATGCTAACCAACAATGAACTGAGTAATGAAGCATTGATCAATACCTTGTCCAGTGGGATGGCTGAACTGCTGCCAATACATATATTATTATGGAATATTACATTCGATTATGAGGATCCACCAGCTGCGCCTAGTGCCGAAGAATGCCATTGGAAGTGGGGAACTGGCGCGATAACGTTATCGGCATTTGCCAGTGATTACGACCTGCACACAGAAACTGTTGTTTTCATTTATATATACACACCACGTAATGGCTTCTTTTGGATGCATGCAATGGATGGGTGATGGATGGGATTTGATGCAAAGGACAGGTATATGGTATATGGTATATGGTATACGGTAACTGCCAACCGGCAGGGTCCAGGCATGGAGGCTCGGGGTTCATCTTCCATCATTGTCAGTTGATTCTGGACCTGGCTTGGCGCGGTGGTTTGTGCGGCCGCTCGTGTCTCATGCGACTGTGACGAGATGTTCTTCGATCCGGCGAAGCCCACAGCACCCCTCATCATAACCTCCAATTTAATGCACGTCGGTTGCCCACAGTTGTAGTTGCAAGGACCACGTCGTCACGTTGGCCGCCATCTTCAGCCCCCTGGGGCCTGCATCAGAAAGGCCCAGTTTCGCCGCAGCAATTACTGCATTTGTTATTCACGGATACCCGACAGTATCAGTACCTAACCCAGTCATCATCTGTTCAAAGTTGGGGAAACAACGTTCTTAGGGATTAGAGGGAAATTGTATCATCGCCATCAAGATGCTGTGAATGTCAAGCGCATGATACAACACCGAAGCCAAATACGCTGGTACACACAGTATAAAGTTTGTGAAGAAGAAGTAGTTCTCGGTAGAAATGATCTATTCCAAAATCAATGGGTTATTACACTCATCAGGCAAGAATGATGATGGAGGGTGGGTGCGGGAAAGTCTCGAAAAAATTATAGAAATTAGGGGTACACCTTCCCGCTCTTGGAATCAGCGAACCACAGCGCAGACAGGGTTGTCCCAGTCCACCACCTCTCCCAGAAAGCCAGTCGGGTGCCAAAGTTCGGCTCCAGCCTTCCTCCTCCATCCTTTGTTTGGTTCATGTTGTCCATTGTTGGCCTGGGCTTGTTCACGGGACCTTTGCAATATCGCCGCCCTGCTAATCAATTGTACATTTCAACCTCCAAGAGTTCGACATACGTTCGCTGCCTTACACCAGCATCCATCGCTCTCCCTTTCGTCTGAACCCTTTTTGATACAACTCCCCAGAACGCCTAATTTCATTCTAGGAAACGCGCCTTGAACCCGCGAACATCCATTGCTACTGTCCTCCGACGAGCACCTCGGCCAGGCTTTTATTAAACTGCCCACACAAACGCCCACCTGTGCCACACTGCCTCTATTCTCAAGGGCCAATATCCAGACGAGACCGTTTACTCTCGCATCCCTATCCATATTCCTCTCTCCGTTCCCATCCCCGGAACCACAAAACGCACTGCTCCGGCTTCCCGTTGCTTCCTCCCTGATACAGACTTGACGATCGGCCGACCAAGCGCACACCACCTACTCGATTTCCCTCCCCCGACACGCCCGATTTTCCCCTCGTACTCCTTGAATGTCAGCCTCGGGGCAACAGGGCTCTCGCCTGACTCAGGTCTCAGACCGACCCACACCTCAAACTCCGGCTCGGCCGTCGTAGACAGTCTGTCCCAATTACCCTACGAATCCCGCATCGCCGACCGTAAAAACTTTATTTCCCCACCTAGGCGCAAACGGTGAAGGTGTCACGGAGGCATGCAGTCGGTAAGGGGGAGGACTGAGGCGCTGGGAAGGAAGGCTAAGGTACGGTGGCATTCTTGTTTGCTCTCTATGTTCAATCCCGACCCTTGATACGCGACAGGTGCTGTTTTCCTGGCGCATCTTGGAAGACTGCGTTGGTGGATAGATATTGACACTGGGGAACGGAGAGCTAACATTCTTCGTCCAATTCATAGCTTGCCAATTCCTATCAGGAACTTCTAGAGTATGTCTCTCACCTTCTCCCACCCTGTCTTTTTCGCACCCAGTAGCTAACCAACATTATCATGACAAAGTGAGTTCGGCAACAAGGATCTCAAATCTGTCGGAAATTATACCCTCGGACGCTTAATAGGGAAAGGATCATTCGGCAAGGTCTATCTTGCCACCCACAAGCTTACTAATGGATCAAAGGTATGCATGATGGTGGTAGGAAGGACTACAATAGCAAAGGCTAGCGAAAGTGTCCCCGCGATCTAACCATACAACCCACTCCTCTAGGTTGTGCTCAAGTCTGCGGACAAAAATGACTCGAATCTCGCGCGCGAAATCCACCACCATCGACAATTCGTCCACCCGCATATTGCCCGCCTTTATGAGGTTGTGGTGACCGAGACAATGGTATGGCTGGTACTCGAGTATTGTTCGGGCGATGAGCTATATGATTATCTTCTCAAACATGGTCCTCTACCCGTCGAAAAGGTCCAAAAAATATTTACACAACTGGTTGGGGCCGTAGTATACGTGCACATGCAAGCCTGTGTCCACCGCGATCTCAAGCTGGAAAACATTCTGTTCGACAAGCACGAAAACGTCAAGCTCGTTGACTTTGGATTCACCCGCGAATATGAAGGAAAATCCAACCATCTGCAAACATTCTGTGGCACAGTTTGCTATTCCGCTCCCGAAATGCTCAAGGGAGAAAAGTATGCTGGCGAAAAGGTGGACGTCTGGAGTTTGGGTATCATTCTGTATGCTTTGCTTTGTGGGGAGCTCCCTTTTGACGACGACGATGACAACGTTACCCGAACCAAGATTTTGTCTGAAGAGCCCAAATATTCCGATCACCTACCCGCAGACGCCGTATCGCTCATCAAGCTTTTGCTCTCTAAGCGTCCCTTCCGCAGACCCGCTCTACCCGACATCCTTAGCCACCCGTTTCTCGCAGAACATGCTCCCCACCAACAAGCCATATTAAAACTGGAAAAGCCAGCGCCATTTTCGACACCACTGGAAAAGGAAACCCTCCACCGCATGAAGAGCGCAGGTGTGGACATCGATACTGTTATTGAGAGCGTCTTGGCCCAACGCTGCGACCCTCTTGCAGGCTGGTGGACGCTTCTTCTCGAGAAGGAGGAGCGAAAACACAAACGCAGGGAGAGAAAGAGGAAAGAAAAGGATGCCGAGAAGAGAATATCCCGAAGATTATCAGGTGCATCCAGCCGCCTAGGGCCTGTCCTCCACGAGGTTGATGAGGAAGGGGGGCTAACGGGGAACGTACTAAGATTGCGCGATCCCCCGCCTCCACGGACTCGAGGTCGAACTCAACGGAGAAGCGGTCATTTCCCCGGCGATTTCACGATTGCAGACTTGCAGAGGTTTACAGCCGCCGAGAGAGCAAAGGGAAATCTAAGCCCGGAGTCCGAGGTCCCACCTCCCCCAATAGACAAGGACAGCGTTCGCTCAGTCAGCTCAACGCGCCAGAGACGTCCTATACCCCCACCTAAAGAAGGAGTTTTGCGGAGTGCTCGGTCGCGTGGATCAACATTACATCTTGTGGCCACCGGAGAAGCTTTACATGCGCCCACAGAATCTGAGCCAACTCAGAAAGTCAAAAAGAAGCCCTCTCAGGCTCTTCTAGCACACTGGAAGAGCTGGACAAATTGGATAGTCGAGAGCACTAAGCGTGGCCGGAATCCTCGCCAGAGACGAGGGAGCCAGTCAACGCCAAATTTAGTGACCGACAAGACGAAAACTGGAAGTGGTAAGTTGTCCAAAGACCCAAGCCCGCGACCGCACACTAGCAAGTATCCGAACTCGGGCGGTAGTCAAGCGACAACTCCAGGTGCTAGCACTCCAGGCGCTACATCCAACGGGAATATACTCAAGGCTCCTGGAGGGGCGACCGGGCCTTTCAGTAGCCCCCTGTCAGGTACACTTTCAACCCCTTCGGGCCCCGTTCCGCGGATGCCATCTTCTCGATCATACAAGCGGCAATCTCTCTCCCCGTCCCCTCTAACTCCCCGGTCGACAATGCGACGTGGATCTGGACTTCGAGGGCGCAAGTCTACCTCATCTTCCGTGTCATCGATCCGCTCGATACATAAGCATCATCACACTCACTCAAAGGCATCCTCAACTAGCTCGAACGGGTCCGTTTCAACGGCCATGTCAAAGTCTACTCTCCAAGCTGGACGTTCCCCACATCATTCCGTCAAGGTACTCCCGGCAACGCCAACGGGTAACGCGTTCCCCCCGAATCTGAGGCTGGTGCGCGGCCCTCCTCTGGCCATGTTCAACGAAGGAATGCCCTCGGCAATGGCGGGGCCATCAGGAAACCCCCCGGGCAGCCCAAATCCCTTTTCTGGAGGCAGCGTTTTGTTCGCAAAGCGAAAACGGAATCTCTTCAAGGGACCCACTTTGGGCGGCCCTCCACCTAGGTCCAGCTCTGGCTCTCATTCTAGGAGTGCGAGTGCCAGCGGCTTAGGGCGACGCAGCGGGGAGATGGCAATTCAAGAGGAGGATGAAGAAGAATATGCGACAGAAGAAGACCTCGGCGAGACGATTGAGGAAGTAGATCACTTTAGCCCGGTCCATGTGCCTCCAGGCGTGATGGTTGAAACTAAGATATACGAGGAAGGGGAGCCAATCACCCCTGCACCACCTATGACGCCGATGACTGTTATTGACCCTAACGCACCTCCACGGCCAGACATGGCTCAGCGACGACCCAGCGAGACGGCGATACCAGTTGGAGCTGGCTGACTATCCGTTTGGACGTGGCTCACGACTTGTGGAGGGGATCACCGATAAGGCACACGATAGACGAACAACTCTAGGCGCGGTACGATGCACGTGGTGGTCATGACGGCATTCCGAAATGAGCAAAGGCAGAACAAGACAATGCGCGGAGGCTAGGTCAAGGGACAGAGGCCAAAGTGTACATGGGCGATGACAAGGATTTCGGGATAGGAGATATTTAATGGGTGTGAGCTTGGCTACGTAAGTAATGTAAATCTACACAAAGCGATGGTGGCCTTTCGTTTCGTTTCCTTCTCTTCTCTTCGTCAGAGGACTACCTAGATGGTAGTCTTAGTATTTAACTGTTACATATTTTGCTCCCAGCGGACTGGGGGGTTCTCTGTATACTACTACCTGGCTGATAAAAGCTTCTTGCTTTGTTTGAAAGACGTTGCATTAGGATGGTTCTCGGGCATATTTGATACCTATGCAGACCCCCAGACGGGGGCGCAGATACAGAAGAGTTGGATTATGACGAATAATAGAATTGGAATAACATGCTACTATTATTCCCTTTTACAACTAGACATATCCGTCACTTGCAGGTGACGATAATATCCATGTAGTACCATTGGAGCAAAGGCGGAGTTACGCCATCTGCAACCGACCACCAAAGACTTGCTGGTGGAGAGGAACATGATTACCATCTTCCGGACACTAGTTGCAATGTTTTAGCTCAAGGACTAGGGCATGAATCAGCATTTCCACACGCTTTGCAAGCTCATCTTCCCCGAGTCTAATTATCACAAAGCACAAGAGATGAAAGATGACCTGGTTGAAGGCAGGAGAATGTTCCTTGACGCCAATCCCAACGCGCCAACACTAACATACTCGCCGTCCCTCCTCGAAGAACTTGCGGACCGCTATAAAACTATGGGGGGGGGGGGGGGGAAACCAACGATCCTCTCGACACCACAATGAAGCCGATGGCACCTATAGATGCCCGCGGACTTTGGGGTCACAGCGCGGAGCATTGGTAGGGCCTCCCGAGGGTTCTCTTCGACAGATCCATACGCGACATTCACCTTCATGCTCTAGACTCCCAAGTCACCCATGATCCCCTCGGGAGCGGCCCGCCGACGAGATTTGCAATTCGCAGAGTAGCTACCAAGAGCCGGCACCGAGCCGGCCCAACCACTCCAAGGCAGTAAGCACGTTAGGTAGGTAGGTAGGTAGGTAGGTAGGTAGGTAGGTAGTTCGGTGTGAGTTTTCCACGACGACCCGTACGTACTACCCACCAAGGAGCCCCCCCCCCGCCCCCGGGGGGGGGCTCGTGAACGCCGACGGCCCCCCAAATTGCCCGGCTGGACGCGCGCAAAAGACTTGCTGCTCGCGGCGTGTGTGTGCGAAGCCTGAGTTTGCTGCGAACGAGGGAGAAAGCACGGCCCGGCCCGGCGATGCGCAAATGCACGTGCGGCTTGCAAAAGAGGGAAAATGCCAACCACCGAGGCGCATCGTGAGCCCCGGCGGAGCAGGCCAGACTGGCTGGCCCCGAGACATGGAACCCATCAAAAGACCCGGCGGACAGCCAGGCTTTTTTTTTTTTTGGGGGGGGGGGGGGGGGGGTACAGTAGACACAATAACCGGTGGGTGTGACTAGTATCGATATGTGACCAGGCGGATCAGCACACCGGGCTCGGGATA
>JAKWBI020000322.1:0-53558 GCA_022664585.2 Zalerion maritima
CCCCCCCCCCCCCCCCCCCCCCCCCCCCCCCCCCCCCCCCCCCCCCCCCCCCCCCCCCCCCCCCCCCCCCCGGGGCCCACGACGATGAGAAGGATTCCAAAACCGTCTGTCCGCACATGCAAGGAGGACTTTCCGGCAGGCAAATCCCGATCTTCAAACCGCCCGTAGAAGCTTAGAAACGGTGGTGAGAGAGTATTAGGCCACTGGCCAGTCGAGGTGCCGAGACGATGCCCATCTTGCTGGATGGCGTCACCTCACTTTTGCATACATGTACATGGGTACAGTTACTTGAGTTGAGGGGCCAGTTGGGGTCTACATAGTTGGGGTCGGGATCGTGGCTGCACTGCTGCCCCCCCCCCCCCCCTGCCTCCCTGCCTCCCACCACCGGGCTCCACTAATCATATGCAGGATGGTTTGCAACATTATTTCGCGTCGTACTGCACCTTCCCATCTAGCTCAAGCTGCAACCCACACACAAACAAACACGCACAAAGTTTATCGCAGCAAAGAGCGCGGAAGGAGTGAGTCAAGAGAAGGCGTTGCCGAAGTGTAGCTGTAATTACTGTCCTCCACAAAGTACGCGAGCGGCACAGACTGGACGACGACCAGAATCCCGCCTCTTTTGGGTGCGTCAACCAGGAACAATAGGCATAAAACAGCGGCATTGTGCACGATAGGCTTCATGCCGACTCTTTTTTTTTTTTTTTTTTTTTTTTTTTTTCAGTCTGAATCCACATCCTTCCCCATCTCGTAACAGTAGAGAGAGTAAAGTTGCAATGTAGTATAGGTGGAAAACACGGCGCAGAATCGTGCGTTCGGCTCCTGTTGTGCAAAGGACAGCTGCGCGGTTGTCACACGGGGAGAGCAGGTAACGAGCAAGTTTCTGCGGCTATAGATACAGATACCAGAGAATGTTTGAGAGACATTCTCAATCGAGCTCAACTCAACTCGACGTTGGTCCCTCTGCTCCTTTGCTCCGTCATTGCCTATGTACCTACCGGTGGGGAGCCCGGAATGACACGTAAATCGACCGACAAAAATCATCAATGTCACTGCTTACACCCTTGGCCTTTCAACTGCCGTAAACACCCAAAGCGCACCTGAACTTCTCCTCCAAATCCTCCTTGTACTACCCAAGACTGTCACCACACACCACCCCAAAATCCTTTGCATAGAAGAATCCTTTGGGCTTCCCATTGATCGCATTTCCACTGTGGCGCCCTGTTTCAAGTCCCGAAGGAGCCGGGAACGACATGATGACATGCATACACGCATTAACCACATGCAGAAATAAGATACGCAAGCTAAGGAGCGATATGGCTCAAGATGTATGGTGTAGTAGAGTAAGAAGGATTGGTTTCAGAGTATAAATAATTGGAGGTTCACAGCAAAACGAACTTGATGTCAATACCGAGCACGATGAATCCACACCAGCTCACCCGTGACCTAAACGTCAAGCAAGAGGCATTGGCACATAAAAATGTAGACAGCGGTATAAAATATATTTCGACTAACAAACGTTCCCTATCCCCTTGGTTCCCCTTCTAACGCCATTGTGTAAAAACTCAAATGAGAACCTACGAACGTACGTGCATGATTAGGGGTACAGGAACGAAATCAGATCAGAAGAGCAAGGATACAAAGGTAGCAGAAGTAGCGCAGTAGGCAGTACACAGAGATAGAAAAAGAACAACGTTTCCACTCCAGACGCCGCTGGGTAGGTGAGCAGGGCAGGAAGAATGGGTACAGAGGATGCAGTAAAAACAGGAGCAGCACTAATAGTATCAAGAGAAGGAGAGGAAAGGAGACGAACACGGGCCATGCTTTTTCTACTTATCCCCCAATGCTCTCCATTCCCCGAAAAGAATAAAATAAAACAGAACCAGTTCAAAGACTACACGCGGATGATATGTACGAAAAGCTGATACTTAAAGCCCGCCACCGGTAGGTAGAAAAAGTGATTAGTGGTCCCGCACCATTTGTGTTTGAAGAAACGTGTGTCCGGGGAGAGAAATGATAGAAAGGAGGCAATAACGATCCCCAGAACCGCCCAAAGAAACCCATCGCTACACACTGGCCCTGTCCTTGACCGTGAGCCTGCCCACCCTGTAAACATGGATGCGAACCCCCCACCCCCTCAAGAAAAGTAAAAATAAAAGAAGTCCTCCGAAAACAGCAAAAAGATATGGGAGGCCGAAATATTGATACACTCCTCCACGCTTCCTTCCCGTGCTTGACTCCTCGCTTACCCGTCCCCATCACAGAAGCACATCCCCGAAGCACTCTTCCCAGCCAGGCCTTCGCGATATTGGGTCGAAATCAGATTTCGAGCAAAAACAAAGACTTCGTAGAGAAAAGAAAGCATAAACCCATGACGGCATCAAAGCATGAAAAGGACAAGAGCCAGAATATCAGCGCCTCCTAGCACTACTCCTAGTGCCCTTCCTCGGGCCCCGTGCAGCAAGTGCTGCGGCGCTGGCGCTGGCGCTCCTGGTTGTCTTCTTGGTGAATGTCGGTGTAGGCGGCGGCAGTGGATCCTTCTCCTTTTCCTTCTCGCTGGACTTTTGCCTCTCCTTCCTGCTCGACGTCCTAAGCATGGGTGTGGGGGTTTCTGGGTGTGTTTGAGCGGCAGAAGTAGGCTGCTTTGGCTTTGGCGTTTCCTCCACAGCAGCCGACTTGGGAGGAGCGGGGGACTTCTTGGGAGGCGTTGCTGTCTTCTCCGGATCTTCGTCTTTCGCAGACTCTGTCGCCGAATCAGTCAAGGACTTCTCGGTAGGATTATCGAAGAACTCTTCCTCCTTAACAGCATCTTGGGCAGCAGCAACACCGTTTGCAAGGGCGCCGTCAGCTCCGCCGCTTGTCCCAGCAGTAGTGGCTTCAGCAGCATTGGCTCCACCTGTTGCTGGCTCCTTTTGTCCGTCTTCATTAGCCATGGTCCTCTCGGCACTAGGGCTCTCCAGCACAGTCTCTTCCAGCCCACGGAACTCCTCATCATCTATATCAGTAAGCTCTTCGCTAAGGCTTCGGACTGCGTCCCTACCAGCCCAGGGTTCCTCGCTAGCCTCAGTACCCGACAGTTTGAATCTGCCCTTCAGATACCAAGCAACACCACCTTCGGTCAAAGGATCTGCGGGTTCGCGCCCCAATGACCCATTTGACTGTGGAGGTGTCGGTGGCGTGTTGTTTTGAGACGGCGGGTGCACTGTTACCGTCACCTCTGGCACAGTACCATTGACAGGTGGTGTCGGTGAGGCCTTTGTTCCGTTTGGTAGGGCGGATGTTGATCCGGACGGGGCAGGCATCTCTACATCGGGAGACTTGCCCTTAGACACACCCGCATGTGGAGGTGGTGGTTTGGAGGGCGAGTTCTGAGCAAGCATCGTATCAGGCTCCCCCTCGGCATCATCTTCACCCTCAGCATCCACATCCATCGCATCTGGATCTGCGACAGAGGCATGGACAGCAGCTGCCTCGCCGTTGAGCTGAGCTTCCGGGTTGATGTCATCTCCTTCGGCATCAGCAGGTGGCGCGTCTGTCATCTCGATATCGAGGCTTGGCTGCGTTTCGATGTCTCCATCTTGAGACTCTGCATTGAGCATCTTAAACTCAAGACTTACCTCGATCATCTGGTTGAGGTCCTCGAGCAGAAGCTCCAATGGCTTGTTGCTAACTTCGCACTCCTTCTTGAGGGCGAGCTCGAGCTGTGGTTGGACAGTCTTAATAATCCTCTTGCCAAGACGTTTTCGGTCCCTCCTATCCGCGAAGCTATTCTTCTTGGTGACATTGACATCCATGAGGTCAAGCTTCACCTCGGGCTCGGGTTCTGGGGCAATATCCCTGTTTATCCCCATGCTAATGACTTCACACAGGTCCTGTGCGAAGGGGATCGTTGTTGTGTAGAAGCGGTCATCAAGCTTTGCCTGCAGCTTGGTGAGACCACTCTTGAACACATTCTTGTCATACCTGTGAGAGTAGTTAGCAAATACCGCGAAATGTGCTGGGCTATGTTGAGGGAGTCTACTTACAAGAATGCCTTCTCGAGAACTGGAGGGAGCATCTTGAAGACAGGAAAGTAAACAGTGTCGACCACATCCTGTACGGTTTCGGCATCCTTCAGCAGTGCTGCTTCCCGGTTCACAACATTGTCAGACATGGACTTGAGGTGCTCGAGGTCGGAGAGCAATGCTCGAGCGAAATCGATCCTCTTCTCCAGCCTAACCTTTCCGACAGGCCCCATTGCAGCAAAGTTGCGCCTCGTGAGTTCCATGCTAGAGAACGTCTCCATCTGAAGTTGCAACCGCTTCAGCAGTGATGCACCACGTCTGGCCTCTCGCTTCAATGTCCAGTACCGACATGCCTCCCCAACAAAGTCCCGTCGTTTCTGGATTGTGAACCGTTGTAGAGCCGTGTCGACGAGAGTGAAGACCGACTGTGGTATGACAGGTGCACCGGAAGGAAGCTTCCAGATGGGTTTTCCAGGCTGCCCAGCCTTTCGTTTGTCCATGATGCCCGAGAGCTTGGCCCCTGTCATCTGAGACTCGTCGGGTGGGTGTTCCGTCATGGCATTTCTGTGCGTAGCAGCGAGCTCCCTCGCAGATGCCTGGTTCGTCGCCCAGATGCGGCCTTTCATTGCCTTCTTATAGAACTTCTGTGCCGCTCTGGTGGCTGCGGTGACGCTGTTCTCCTTGGCGTAATCTGAGGGACAATGCCTGTCACAGAGCGCCTTAAGCACCATGTTGCCGTCAAGAGGGGCCAGCACGCCCTGGCTAGTCTTCATCTTAAGATAGAGTCTAGCACGACGGGCGCAAGTAACATGGAATGCTTGGTAGCAAGCCTTGTTCCCGCACTGGATGCATGCTCCCATCTTTTGTTGGCAGATGTAGCATGTAAGTCGCCATCGCGTCTTGGGAACCTTTTCAACTTCCATCACCGGCTCCATGAAGGTGTGGTTCCCCAGTGAAATCTCGGGGATCCACATGGCACAAAGAAGATGAGCCCATTTGGACGAGTTGGTCTGTTTGAAGGCGCCATCTGTGTTTGGGCAGAATATGCATGTCTGCGAAGCAAGGACATCCGTTAGCAAGCAATTTGGTCGACAGAACGACCTTTCATGTTAATGGCTTACCGGGATGCCGCGCCCAATAAGCTGGCATTTGCGACACAGCCATTGCCCCTCGGGTATAAAAGGAACACCGTAGCACTCTTGATGGACTGCAAGATCGCATCCATCGCAAAAAACTATTGCATTAGTGTTTTCGCAGTCCCCATCGTCACAAATAGCGCATTTGCTATCGACCTCTTGCTCGGCCTGCGGCTCGCCATTAACGGCGGCAGCCGAGCTAGACCGTGGTCTGTGAGTCTGTGGTGGTTTGGGGTTGGGTTTTGGTATCTTCTTTTCAAGAGCATGCCACTCCTTCTCAATCTTCGTCATTGTTATCTCAAAGATCTCTCGGGTAATCTCGCCGTGTCCCATCACTTTCCGTTGCGAGTTATAGAACTCCAACCACATGTCATCCTGCTCGTCCATGTCGTATTCAACCCGACCGAGAGGGTCGTACTTGACAGGGACAGCGGCTCCGTCGGTCCTTACCATGGCGGCAATGTCCGCATCCTCTTCGACGTTGGAATCGCTCGCCTTGATGAGCGTGCGATCGGGACGGATGTAATGGTCGCTCTCCTGGTAGCCAACATTCATCATCGACTTGTCGACATATCTTGCCTGGCCAAAAGTCTTCGACTCGAACAGCAAGATGCGATCTGTCTTGCGATATGATGGCTGCTTAAGGTCCAGCTTTTCCTTGGCATTCTGGCTGTGGATTGGTAGTGGCTTGGGGGTCTTTGGGGAGCTAACATCTGGGCGAACAGCAAAGAGAGATTCCGTATACCTGGGTGGTCGGCCGCGCCGCCTGGGAGATGTTCCTGGTGCGATGCCAAGGGATGCGACAAGCTGGGGGTTTGACAGGGCGTTGGGGGTTTCGAGAAGACTTGCCGATAGATCAACCGGATCCTTGGACGGGTTGGAATTACCTGCTACGGATGGTTCTTGCGGGGGAGCGATTGCGGGGGTCATCGGAGGGAGAGGCTTGGCGATGCCATCAACGTCTTCGGAGCGGAAGACCATGAAGGTTCCATCGATGTCAAGGTTTGGGTGGAACTCCTCCCATCCCCTTTCTTCTCTGGGCTTGTATCCCTCGTTTTGGACTACGGCGGCTACGGCGGAAGCAGACGTCATGTGCGTCTCGTCCTCGTCGGCTCGGGTCGTGGCAGTTCTTGCTCGGGTACTTCGTTCGCGCTTGGGGATGAAGGCGGGGGTGGCATGTGCAGCCGAGGATCGAGCTGTTGTGGGGGCGCTTGAGTATTTGATTATTTGGGGGGTTTTTTCATCATCATCTATGTATCTACCTCCACCGCCTGGACCACCAGGTATGTATCTCCTCTTCTTTTGGGGCGGTTCTGTCGCAGCACCCGAGGATAGGTCTCTCGTTGTTCTGACCGAGTTGGTCGATCGGCGGGGACGCCCTCTGGGACGCCCCGACAGCGTTCTTTTCGGGGTCGACGGCGAAGGTGCCATCACGGCGTCTGGCGATGCTTGCGCTTTACGGCCGATATCGATAGATGGCTGATGGCAGTCGGGATTGCTAATCAGCGCGCGTTGCTAGTCGTCCCTTGGGGCAGCGTCATGCGGTACGTGGCCAGATCGGGGCATTTGCAGATGCGGGCCGCGGGGTGCAAAGTGTGTGATGTCCTGGATACGCAGTCTCAGGTAGCATCAAGAAGGCAGCAAAGGATGCGGAAAATGTGAGTTGATGGGGTGGTGAAGCAAGTGTTCTTGAGGCGAAAAACACACAGGAGAGGAGGGTGAGGTTGAGCGCGCCTGCCACGCTAACCTGTTTTGGACAGTTCGAGGTGGGTCCGCTGCACGTGCATCTAGCATTTCTCGGCACAGGGCCGGTACCACACAGAAGGGCCCACACTCTCAGCCCGGTTTCCCCAACAGTCACCTCAATATTTTGCGAGTCGTTGCGGTCTTCTATCTCGCAGCAGTCAGTCAGTATTGACAGTTCGCACTGCTAGTTATTCTTGTTTTTTTTTCTATGAATAAACCGTTTACTAATTCTTCATGAGTGGCGCTAATTGGTCGTCCGACACGATTCTGTGGCTAGTCGGTGCTCGTATTACAATTCATGCTTATTTCTGTAGGCTGTTGTTCTCCAAAACGTGTACAAGGTTGGTTCATGAAGATTACTACGTACATGGCATGATACAGTAAGGTGTATCAGTGGCATCCAGATCTCTGCCCTTGGTGTTCGTGGATCACCCTTCTCTACAACCAATCATTTTAATGCCCACCAATGCAAGTAATGACCCGAACAGGTGAATGCCTCCATTGTGACCTTTTTTAACCTCCAGGCCAGCCCGATCTAGGGTCTCCAGATCTGGCCCGGGTACCGGTGCGAGTGTGGCAGGTATACCTACCACTCACTCCCAATGCCCAATCAACGTCACCACATCGCAAGATTCGCTCGCATGCTACAGCTCAGCTATTCCTTGGCAAGGTACCACGATGACGCTTGACGAACAGCCAGCCAGTCTCCGCTTCTGGGCCGCCACATGGTTCTCCTTCCCCGTACCTCTCTTTTGGCACTTCTCCTCCCGGAAAGAAATTCTGAACCATAAATATCTCCATCCGCTCCTGTACCTTTGTAGCAAGGTGTCTCTACTAGGGCCATTTCATCAAACGCCATTATGCGCCCCAATGCCACTCCCGGATAACCCTTTCGAGGACCTACGTGAGTTCTCATTCGTGATTTATTCTAGTGTTGATAAAGCACACCTGTCAATTCCCCGCAATCCACCTTTGACACCAATATTTTAAAAAGACCCTCGTGTTATCCTCGACGAGGTTTATTATTTGCAAAACATTTATGACATTTTGCTTTGTGGCAGTGAGCACCGTCGAAGTGTTCGAGCTGGGTAGCCGGTCCCCCGTAGTTTAATGTTCCCCATGTAGCATCAGCAGCCCACCCGCCGCCTCATTTCATTGGGTATACTATGCTTGCAGAGCTGTCAGGTAATTCATTGGCATATTTTGCTAGGCAACTGGCTCGGTTATGATGAAATCTGGTGTTCTTTGCTGACTGCTCCCACTCCGCTCGTGGTGGTTTGGCCTTTCAATACGTTAAAATCACAGCAACGTTTCCCCATCTCAGCCTTTACTCCCACAGGGCTAGCTGTGCAACCTGTCATGAAAGACTTTTCCTATTACCCTACCCAAACTTGTAGTACCTCCGTGCTATGGTTAAAGCAGTAGAATATATCGATCTATCCACTTGTAAACAAGCCTGGGATTTTCCTTTCCTGGGAGGGGCTTTTTTACTTGTGCGTAAGTATCCCAATTTCTTCCGTATGTGGCTGGTCTTTGAACAACGCAGCGGAGGTGTGCGTGATCTTTTATGGTGTTTATCAAAGGTTCCCTCATGAGACCGGTCGGCTGCTAAACACTGCCGGCATCTTTGCAGTTCAGCAAGAACTTGATCAATGTATCTGCTGTTCTACTGGGAAGTATGGCCCTTTTGTACTGGGTCTTGGTGGGTTTCGCATTATAATCTTTAGTCTTCTATCCCAATTTTTGGTATCTGCTGGTGCCGGGACTATCTTCGGAAGCCTTTTGTTTTAACTGCGCTGGTCTCTCTAGTTACGCTTGCTGAACTTTTTATCAACTAGATGGTATGTGCTAAATGTCAGCCTCTCTACCCCTCTTGCCACAGCCCCTTGGGTTTCAGATACTAGCAGTGTCGTACATTGTTTATGACTTCAAAGCTGGAGAATTCTCGGCGGTTGGGAATGAAACGGCTAGGGCGACAGCGCGGCATGCCATATTTCCCGGGCTTGGTACATATGCCAGAGCTACATCTCGTAAATCGATCCTAGGGAATTGTATCAAGGCACCAGCCATAGGGTGTCTCGAATATCCGATAAGCAATTTTTATCCTCTCCAGCCCAGCTCAAACAAGACACTTGCAGGCGTCAATTCTTCAATGTCTCTTAAAATCTCCTAGGGCTTGTCGTAAATATTGTCCGGGCCATGGGAGACTAGCAGTCCCAGTGTCCAGTGACTTGTCCCCAAGCTGTAGATCAAATAGTATTACCAGTTACCCGATAGGGCGACTTCTCTAGGGTACCTGTCCTCGTATGCTTAGTGGAGGTCACAAGTGACCTGGCGTTCCTCAGTAGTTCCATAGGCGGCAACCGCTATCCAAACAGCATCGTGGACCAGATCTTGCGCTGAATACAAGCTCAGCCCCTCGGCTCCAGACTTCCTTCGAGTAATGGTCTTGCACATTAGAATACTTGTCTCGAGCTTGATGTCGAACATCTCTCTGAACATACTATCACCTTGGCCGCAAACGCGTCAATGAAAACCCACAAGGCACCTAGGTATTTATAGAATTAAACTAGATGCCCTCATAAAATCCAATGGGAATCACCTCTGAGATGTCGATAGGGCGGTGTCGCGTGGTGGTACTCCCCATGCTATCGCAGATTAAAAAAAAATTCCGACTCGGTTGGGTGGACGGATCTATGTCCTTGAGGTGCATACGACACTAACTCCTTCTATGGTATGGTAGCTGCAGATCCCATGGATCCCTCATTAACAGCGAACGCATGTCAGTGTAGATGGACATAAATTATTGATAAAATAGCGCAAGAAAACAACAAGGTAGGTAGCAAGTAAGGAAGCAGGCCAAGTTTACAATGCAACTCTGCCAAATCGGCGTCATGATCCATCAAGACTGGTATCAAATTCAGATAAGGACGGTAGGTATCATTTCTTGAACTGATATCAGAAGCGCTCTTCATCCTCTACAAACCAAAAACAATACCGATCAAAGTGGCATTGCTAGGAATTGATTGTTCATCCGTGTCGTAGAAGCCCCAAAGGAGAAACGGACCGACTCCACGAAACACCTAGAATGCACCCCCATAAGGTTTTTGGCAATATACAGCACTTCACTATGTACCGACACCGTCCCGCTGCCCGACAGTCTCCCCCCCCCCCCCGCCCCACACACACTAACTCTCAGTAAATCACCGGAGCCCCCAACTCCAGACACAATTATAAACAGAATCACCTTGCGCCTGCGGGACTCGAGCTCCTAATCACCTCCTCGAAAACAAGATCCCATTTATCAACCTCCTGAAACTTCCTCCGTGCCTGCTTAAGCTCGGTCCCCACCCTCTTCACCAGCATCTCGCTCGGCTCGTCCCCCAACTCTGCGTTCTTCATCGGCGCAATGCTATCGCCCTCCTCAAACTCCTGGTCGGCATCACTCCTCTCCGCTTCTTGAAAATTCTCCTTGTCAATAGACTTGCCGTACGTACGCCGCGGTTTCCTCTTGTTGCCAGAGTTTGAAGTATTCGCCCCGGCACCACGGGAGGTAGGACATTTGCTGGCTGCTGGAGCCGCACTTGTATTTGCTTGCGGCGGCTGCTTCCGCTTTAACTGCTGACAATTGACGTACGACTCATCATCCTCGTCGTTCTCGGAGCTGCTCTCGTTAGACTCAATGTCTAGGCCATCATCGCTAGCCTCTCGTCTGCGCCGGCGGCGACCAAGCATTTTCGCGAGCTCTTCCGTAGACAGTGTCTCCGAATGCTCCTTATTTCGTACCGCTGGGTGAGCCCTCGTGGGGCGAGGCGGGGGGTAGTTAGGGGAATGGGTCAGTGAAGGAGGTGAAGATGGCTCCGAGTGGTCGTGTGCCATCGTTGGAGGTGTCTTGCGAGAGAGCGACGGCCTCCTACGGCGCGCCGCTTGCAACGGGGGTAATTGCAAGTTGCACTCTTCTGAGTCGCTGCTTTCCGGGGGCGCTATGATCTCCGGGTCATCTTCCCGCTGATTAGGGACGGGCTCGACGGGGGGTAGAGATTGTGGGCTAGCCGGCACCGATGAGGATACCAACTCGGGTACCTCTGCAGACTCATCATGATCAGACTCGATGGACAAGATCTTGGACGGCCTCTCCTCGACTTCCCCGCCTTCATGCTGTGCGTCGGAGAACTTGCGCTTCTTAGTCTGAAAATCTGATATTTCCATGTCCCCGCCACTGCTATCAGACTTAGCAGAAGGAGCGCGCCGGCTCTTTCGGCGCAGTGGGCTCCCTTCTGCCCGGTGCGCAAACCCTTCGACGTCTCCTATATCATCAAGTTCGCTAACAGACACATCGTTATCATCGGGTCTGAGAGACCGTTTCTTCTGCGCCGTACCCAGAATAGACGGCTCACGTTCCCTCCTTTTGAATGCACCTAGGTTCAGAGTACTGCTAACGACAGTTGTGTTGTTCCCGCGACTGCTCGGTCGCATGGATCCCGTGTTTCCGCCCACGAAGCTCGACGTACGGCTCCTCCCGCGACGCCTAAAGTTGCTAATTGTGAAGCTTGAGTTGTTGTGGGATTTGGACGCGGACACGTGGTCCTTTCTATCATCCTCAAAGCTGGCGTCAAGGTTGGCGTCGGCGCCAAACATGTCGTCATCCAGGTCGAGGCCGCTCATGTCGGCGCCAAAAGTGCGTCGCGGAGGGGTGTGTTCTCGGCGACTGATCTCCACGTCCGGGCACGTACGGCTAGGCCCATACTTGTCAGTAGAGGGCGCATTTTTGGTAACAAGTTTTTCTTGGGAATTTTCGCGGTTGATGCGCGCCTGGAGGGCTCCTATATCCCCCAGATGCGTAGGGAGCCCCTGACCTGAGCCTTTGAAGCTGTTGTCCTGGATGACAGTGATTTTCGAATCGTCAATGTCGTCGTAAAAGTCATCTGAACGGGGTTCTCGGCGCGTCGGATCGGGCTTTGGAGGCTCTGGTTTTGCTGCTGCTGGTTTGGATGCAGTCGGCTTCACGAGAGCCCGTGTTCGTTTTGGGCGGGGCATGGCGAGTATGAAGATGAAACGCCCTCTTGTGCAAGATGGAGGTGTGGTAATTTCACGACTATTTGGGGAACTATCCTGGCGGACTACAGATATATTTTAAAGAGTGTGAGCCGCTCAAGTCGTCACGGTACAGGCCGAGGTAGTGGCGGGGATAGCCACGATTTTCATGAAGTGGTAAATTTTGCGGGAGGAAGGAAAACATGGATGGCGGGCGCGACAGACGCGTTTGGGATTGTGTTTCCAGTTTTGTTGTGGTGGAGAATGTGGTCCGTGCGCTACTTTATCGATGGGAAAGCGCAGGTGCTGCATTGGTATTGGATAACTCTCACGACACTCTGTTTACCTTTTCCCCTCAACTCCAACATCTTTTCAGCCTTCACTTCGCTCAGCGGGTTGAATGTTTACACATTTATCCACTGGACCACGCCAGTAATACCTTCAACCCCCATTGCAAGCATCCGTGAGCTCGGCAGGCGGAAAGTTGAAATATGTAAACACTTGGTTCATCCTGGCTCTCTATTCTTCGATTGACTTGAACACCGAGAGATACAGGTAAAAGTGTATGCCTCCAAGCCCCTTTTCTGTTGACCTCGCACCCCGACTATGTAAAACAATGACTCCAATGTTACAGAGTTATATGACAGGTAATAGAGAAAACTACGCGGGTAGGTAGGTACTGGTAAAAAGTATTAAGAGACACTACAATTTATTAAATATTAGGTGCCATATGCAGTGAGGATGGTGATGACCCAGCTGTCGATAAAGATAATATTCACTTCCCCACTTCAATCCGTTAATATCAAACTCATTTTTACGCCCACAAAATATAGTCGACATCGACTTCAGCCTTCTAGGCATCCCATTTAACCTCGTCCCGTCTCCATGCGCCACCGCCATGGACTCCACCAGCTCGCCATATCTCGTAGAGTATCCTTGTGAGGGGCAGTGAGCTGCCTCTCGCCCTCCATGCGTCCTCACTAAATTCCCCTACGTAGCTCTCCTGAAGATGCTCTTACGAGGGCCCTCCGACTCTCGGGACGCGATTTCTGTGTGTCGTCACTCAAGAGTTGGCTCTACGTGTCCTTAACTGTGCTAGCGCGACTGCTTAGCAGCTCGGCCGTACTCTAGCCATCCTTTGACCCTCCGCCACTTGCGAGTTCCTCCTCCGCCTCCTCTGTCACGACTTCCATCCCGCCAGGCGAGGTCGGACTGTGCGGGAACTTGCCATCGGACGGCGTCGCCGGCGGTGTAAAGGTGCCGAGACCAAGTGTCGACAACATCTCTAGGTTTGCTCCAAACGTTGTCTGCCCTCCATTATGTGCCCGGCAAAGCCCACTCGCCGGACATCGCTACGGTTAGTTGGACGAATCAACAGTAACTTCACCTCCCCTGTGTTTGGAGCGTGAGGAGTACCGCCTAGCAAGCTGGGCGAAACTACTCACACTTAGCTTGTGGCTCCTCCTCCTCTCACTGCTGCTCGTCCCGGGCCTCCCCGGTGCCAGGCCCCCTGATGCCGACGACATCGACATGTTCCTCGTCGCCTCATCCAGCATCCCTAATACCGTCTTTCCGTTAGTCGCTGTGCAGTCCGTCTTGATCCCGATAAAATTTATCAAGCCCCTCGCCGGCGCTACACCCAGCGACTCCTCCATGTGAGCTTGGATCAAGGCCGAATTGCGCTTGTTGACGGTCGCCGAGAATGCCGTCTCGAGCGTGGTAATATTGAAAACGTAGGCAGGATCGAAAGTGCCCCCATACAGCATGCATGTACCATGCTGTACTGCTACCACAATGCTAGTTATCGACCTTTGAAACCTCTCCGCAAGCTGGTAGGAGAGGTCTGTTATGAAGGTAAATTCGTCCTTGATCTAGTATGCTGGTAATAAGCATCTTTCTTATTTCGGCATGTTCCTCGCATGCAACAGACCGGCATGTCTCGCTACCACACAGTACAATGATGGATCCTTGAACTCACAATCACGTTTGTTCTGACTTCGGCTGAAACCATCGCCTCGCCCTCAACCTGCTGCTTGACGCTATCTGGTGTCTTCTCATTGAAGCTCGTCTCGAACCAAGACAGTTTCTTTGATGTAAAATCCCTTGACTGCCGCGGATTTTTGGATACAGACCCTCGAACTGGGTTTCCCGCACCGGGGTCCTCCGGCGGGGGCCGAGTAATCGGTCTCATATGGTCGGGCCGAGCCTGCGGAGCCATAGGCATAGCCGGGCTTACAGGAGACAAAAGTGCCAATGGGTTCGACGGGACCTTCTTGAGATTGTGCGGCGCAATCACAGTTGCCGTCGTTCGCCGGGGGTGATGCTGGTCTCTACTTTTGGCCGCCGGCGTCTCATGCGCCTCGGTTTGTTCCGGCGGGATATTTGCCGTCGAGCTGCTTCTTTGAGCCATGTTAGTCAACTTGTTTCTTCCTGGAATCTCTCACCCGGCACGAAGAATTCTTTTCCCTCGGGGCATTCGGGATACTGGGCGGGAAATTCAACAAAGATGAGTCGCTATACGTCATGCGTTCGAAACATGACGGACTATATTTGAGAGACAAGAAGGGCACATACAAGACGAGCGCCGGGAGAGATCTGGTTTTGAAGCTTGCCTTAAATTCTTGACTCGTCGGGTCAGGGAAAATCCCACTTTGCCAGCCTTGACGTAAAACGGTATCAGAAGCTCCAATGATACGGTAATTACAACCTGACGAGGCCTTTTTCGCGGCAGCTAGGGCTCCGTCCGGCCTATGGGGAGCCTTGGGTGTGTTTCTTTGTACTGCGCCGAGCGCGGTGATCTGACTCCAAGCCCGGGCTGCACCGACTCGGCTGAACGCTGGGATAGGCTGTGTTGGACGAATAGCGCGGTGCCAGTTATGCAGATAAGCTGGTCTGAGTCGGGGCAGCAGTGGTGGGCAACAGGAGCTCGCGAAGCAGGCCAGGCTACTTTTAGAAGGGTCTGATGCAGAAGTATCAATCAGGAAGCAAATATGGGATCCAAATGTTGGAATCAGAGGAATCGAAGGGCTTGAAGCTTGCTAGTGCCACTACACCATAGGAGTCAAGACGGGCGGCGACGAATGGACACTAGGCAGAAGAGGCGAGAGGGGAGAAACACAAAGCTAGACTAGCTCCCTTTTAGGACCCAGGTACCGTGGGACCGGCTGGTATATATAGCATCCTACGGTATATGTGTGGATGCGCGGACCTTGGTTTGTATTTCAAGGCCTCCGACATCCAAACAAGCGGCTCCATATGTCCACGCGCAACCTAATCTGGAAGAGCTGACATGGCGGGCACATGTGTACGCAAAACGGCAACTTTTCACCCGCTGCATGAATGAAACAGAAGGACAAGCGCATTCTCCCACCACGGACAGCCTACAGAATTCGTGGCTCCGTACATGGATAATTTTTGTTTTGGCGCCGGGCCCGGGAGCGTGCTGATGGATGGGGCCGCCGTATTGCCACCCTAGAGATCCCCCGCTATCGTCGATGAGCTAGCCGTTCCATGGTGTATGGATGGATCTTGAGCAAGCAAAAGCCTCCAGGCGGCCAGGACACCAGGAGCACCTGATGCTGAGTTGCTGGTCGTGGCCTGCCCTAGCCGCTTTTGTGTTAGGCAAAACAGGAGAAACGCCCAAGGAGTTGGAAAAGAGGGACCTGGGCTTGGGCCATTGCCAGATTTGTGTGAGGCTTAACCACTACTAGCAGATCGCCGGTCGGGCGGTGGCTAGTGGTGGCGTGCTAGCTGCAGAACGTCCGATGACTCGATGAGCTGATGAGTGGTATCTCGTCGCTAGCAGCCACTCCGTTAGAGCTCCCACGCAAGGGACATCACGGAGAGTTGCTGCCATCCAGCATCTCATATAGCACACGGGGGCTGGTGGTTAGCTTTGAAGAGGTGTCACTCGGCACAATGCCAGTCGGAATGACGCTTGCAACTTGGATGCGAAGTTCCGATTGTTTCCAAGGGGTACTACGCTGCTGGATTATGGTGGGCCAGGCACAGCAGGGCAAGAAAACACATAAATAAAGTTGAAGCTAAAGCTGCTGCTGATGCAAACTTCGCATTGTTAAACAGCAATGAAGAATCTAGCAGCCTATGAGATGAAAGGAAAATAATTGGGCCTGTCTATTAACTTAGATAAATTGAGGAAGCTGCAGCGATCTTTCAAACAACTACCGGACCCATAATACTCGTGATTTCTAGGTTCCACCGTCCCGCTTCGGCTCCAGGCTCCGGGTCCAAGCTCCGGGTCCATTCCCGGCCCACGGAATCAACTTGGATGAACCCTGAGTATTCATGATTCACCTATTTGGATCACCTTGTGCCACGTTTCAATCCGATCTGTCCTACCTCCTTCTATAGATTCGCATGCTATATAGCCATGGCTGGATTGTTCCATATATGTTCCTTATATTGCCCTCCTACACAATAAACTTTCAACACGTTGCATTTGATGGATGACTTTTGTACCAATAGACGACTAGGTCGAGTCCGTCGTCGCCGGAGCCGTAAACCCATTGTTTGATACTAATTGTTGAGCATTAAAACTATTTTCAGTATATTACACAGCCTAGTGATGCCAATAGAATTGGAGTGCTAAACGCCCATCTCAGTGTCCGTTGCTGTATCCCAGTCAAATTTATGTACCACTCTCCCTATCTCCAAAAAGCAAAGGAAAAGCTTGTATGGTGTCCTGTATCCTTGAGACGCCCCGCATTGTCTTAACCCGCAACTCCAGGTTTCGCCAATAAGGGGTCCCTCAGAAACCCCCGCATCTCGAGAACATGTCTCTTTAGTGGAGCTGAGGACTTCCCTTCCTGACGGTGAAGCCGTACTGAGAAGCTTGTTTCTCCACGGCGAACTGCCAGCCAGCCACTCCGAGCACAAGAGCTTCAATTGGAATGAGGAGGATGGAAAGGTAAAGGCCGGCGCGAGACTCTTTGCAGAGGGTTCCGAAATGCGGCGGCAGCGTCATGATGACGGTCTCCCACCTGCAGGTCCAACTCTGCATAGTATCGTCGGTGGCGGATGTGTTAACCGAGTAGAAGAACGCCATCGCGATAACGGCGGCAATGAGCCCAACGAGAGGTGCCGAGAATGACATGGCAGTGTGCACCATCTGCTTGTTTCGGAGCTACGGCGGGGGTCAACTTGTTAGCCTACGGCTGTCTTCCGTTCAATAGAACATGTCAAAAATGCAAGCACGTACCGAGCTAACCTTGGAGCACGCCAAGGAAACGAGGTTCGATACGACAATGATGGTGCTGCCGACGACGAGTGCCACGGTGGGCCTGGCATCAAAGTTCTCTGGCCATATCGGCAGCAGGAAGTCGGTGGGGAGATTTGTCCAGTTATAGACGGAGAGAGTGTGAGCGGATACACCGAGGACTATGATGCCACAGCAGAGAGCGACTACAGTCAGTCCGACCCTAATGGACTCGACAAGATTGAGTTTCCTAGCGAGGGGCTGGATGGCAATGCTCTGGGCGTCCGACTCGAAGCCGGAAGTAGAGGGCTCTTGCTTATTGGGGCTCGACATCATGGTATAACAGCGGAATTAAAATCGGTGTATGATGTTGTCAGAGGACGGAAAGAGAGAAATGTTGAAGACTGGAATATCGGGTAAGAAAGATGTCGTTGACGACGCGTATCGAGATGGAGGAAAAGACAAAATCACGACCAATTCAGCCAAAAGGAAATACAAAAAGAGAACACCAAAACCGCACAGCTCAACTGAACGAAATATGGAAAGAGGGAGAGAGAGAGAGAGAGATGGACGTGCTAGTGTATCAAGAATCTCGAGAAGATGAGATGTAGGGGGAGTCCCCGATCTACAAATAGTCGAAGACGAAGGCATCTCGAAGCTGTGTAGCCGCCAACATCGAGCCAAAGAGGTTCGAGCACTCCATCCGGTCCGCGTCTGCAAGCAATATCTGGGGTTCTATGGATAGAAACTTGGCGGGACAAATAAAGACGGGTGGGGGCAGGTTGCTCCTACAGACATATGGACCATTCCACATTCGTCACAGAGCGTTGCGCCGACGCAAGATAAACGCGCTCTTGAGACACCAAAGACGGATAAACAGACAAACAGGCCGCAGTTGTGGGCGATTTCGATGGATCCCATATGCGGGAGGGAATGAGTAAGAATAGCTGGTAGGATAGAGGGCGGGAAGCGTCTCACTGGGCGCTTAGAGACATGCAGGGGCAGAAAGCGACCAATGAGGTGGCGCTTTCCAGGTGCGCGGCGAAGACGCAAACCCGTGCTCCAAGCGTGCCGCTGAGGGGTTGTCAAGAAATTCAATCGAGAGGATGCAATTTGTCAACATCTAAATGAAAAGCGGACATTCCCCCCGGACACAATAATACCCTACATCCTTGCGAATTGTATACAACCCAACCACGGAGGAGGCGGCGTCTGTTATTATCGATAGCTACTATACTCCATCCGTCTCAGCTCATACTTCCATATTCTCAACCAATACAGCCTGACGTCATTGTTGATCTCTCGTTCACAGATGGTCTCTCCATGCTCTCAGGATCGTCGGGACGAGTTTTGGATACCTTCTTACAGCCAGTCAGCCTATAGAGCTTTAGACTAGGTCAATCATCTTCTTAAGAACCAGATCAGTCAAAACAGGACGGTCGTCCCCTCTAAAGTAACGCGACAGCATCAACAGTCACAATCAAACACCATGCGAGTGGAAATCAAAACCCTCTTTACTCTTTTTATTTTATTTTCCACAGAGAGTTTATAATATTGAACACCCCTTGTCCAGCACCGTACTTGTACTGGTATCGATGTGTTATCCGTAATAGGAACCCGATGAGATGGACGAGACCTGAGAAATACGAAATAATGGCAAATATTAGCACCCAGAGCTCAATATAACTTACCCACTGAGATGGGTGTTTTCTCCTAAATATCGGTAACAGGATGAACAGGGGTGTATTAGGGGTCTTTAGATTACCGACTGAGCTCCACCAGATACACATAGAGTACCAAGTTCCAAGTATACGTGCGTATTTGTATGGTAGCAGGGCGCAGTACAGGGTGAATCAGATTGAATTAAGCGACACAATGTCTGAAGGACAGAAACAGCTAAGAAATTCTGAGCGAATCCTATGCGTCCTTAATAGCACTACTCATTCCAGACTAGCGCCCTGTTCCGGGCCACAAGCAGCAACATTGATTGAAGTGTTGCTTTTTTGACCTTTTTAACGGCCTAGCTTTGATAATATGTCGTGGTTTGCGAATGGGTAAAATTATATCGGTCTTCTAGACCTCTTTGTTCACTGCAAGAAGGATACATTCGGTCTCTTCAAAAAGCAACGAAGTCCCCGCCAGTTGGTCCGCACGTTGAGAATTGGAACATTGGATAGCTCAAGCTTCCAACTCTTAGCCATTGGTGTGTTGTTATCGCACCGCTCACGGGCTTTCGCGTGAAGGGTCTAGTAATAACCCATGGTCGACTTCTCCGTCCGTTGTAATGTGTTTCTTTATCTTGTGGTGATAACCGAGCAAGCTGCTCGGCAAGCAGGAGAGCCCGCGGAGAAACAACTTCACGTCGATGCAGCTTGAAAACGGAGTGTGCCGTATCTTTGTACTGCTGCTTATTCGTTTCTGCACTAGTGCAGCTGTCAACCGTCAATCCAGGGACCGCCTTGCCACGAAACAGACATACGAGCTGAGATGATGTCAAGCACCGACGGCGGGGATGCTGGCCTCTCTCCCGGGAACCATCCGACGGGCTCCGTATGGCTGGCCCTGGTCCAACCCAGTGCATTGGGACAACTCATCCACGCATGCATATGAGCTTGCATCATACCCGTGCCAAAGTTCCATCCTCCTTGGGAGGCTTGGGAGGGTAGCGGAGGGCTATCGCAGGTAACTGTGGCATGTATCGATAATGTGAATATCCATGTTGCAGACTCAGGGTCCTGAACAGTTCACCGAAGGGTCAGCCGCAGCCAGGTTCTTTCTCAACCTCAGGGTGGCCACCTCGGAGATGGTTACTAAACTTTCAATGACAGTAACGTCGAAAATGTGGCAATGCGGGGACCTTGGAGGCCATCCGTGCCATCTCGCCGAATGTCGGCGACTTGGCCATCGTGTAGGAACGTGCGTGAGTGCACAGCCTGTATGCTGCAGCTGGTCTGCCGGTGCGGCTGGTGCAGCTGTGACAGATAAATGGTTATGACGTCCTGTATCTAAGGAATGCTCCGTACGGTGTGGAGTATCAGGTCATCGGAACGTCTGAATCATGGTGGATATAAACTTTCTTTGCATCACGGACCGTTCGGGCAGAGCGAGGCCCACCGCTGTCATAGCAAGTGGCCGCGGGGTTTTGTTCCTTTTCCGTTAGCGTTCTAGAATCTCTGCATGTATCCCAAGCCACAGAGCCAGACCCTCGGATCTCGACCAGTAGCAGGGTGAGTTTCACCTCCAGGCTTTTCATTGGGATAAATTGTATTTATCCCGAGGCTTATTTTCCCCCAGTTCCGATGCAACATACCAGCGCTGGTTCCGTAAAGTTGTTTTTATTATCATTAAGTACCCGTTCGTCCAACGTGGCCCAACCTCAAAACAGGTTTGATCATCCACCCACCCGTCCAAACTATCGGGTCAGCTTCTTCATGTGCGAGCCTGTCTGGGCTTTGGCGGCAGGGTAGTGGCTATGATTTCCTTTTGCGGGCTGGCCTGCTGCCAAGAAATTGAACTGCACAGGGATATGATGCTGGGATTTTCAGCATCAATGGAAATCCCCGTGTGATAAACATGTTTCACCCAATTTGACCTAACTAACGCAAATATCACTTGCATGCCACACACTATAATCCCAGGAGGGGGAAGCTCGTAGAGGAACTTCATGTCGAAAGGGAGCTTTGAAGTCTAGCTGCTGCTAGCTACGGACACATTCACAAGATAAACATGGAATTCCGGTCGATTACCGACTGATTCCGTTGTACGGATGCAGTGAACTCGAGTTTTGCGACTCGCGACCCTGTGCTTAGTATAGAATGTCCAAGGTTTGATGCTCTTGCGAGGCGATATGCCCACGTCGATATTAGACGACTAGGGGCATTAATTTGTATGACTAGTCCCGAAAGATTCTCGTCACCTCAAAAAACCTAGTTACTTCAGCTCAAATTGAGGGGAATATTGGCTTTGGCATTGTATGTTCTAGATTCGTTCTCAGGCGGCTAGAATATCTGCTATGCCCCGCGAAGGTGGTCCTGTCACAACTGCCATGGCTGCCGCACCGACGGATGGTATCTGGAAGGAGGCATAGATATTGACATCCTATCTAAGTAGCTGTGCTTCAGTATTCAATGGCGATGCTCTCGTCTCGTCGCATCAAAGTAGTTTTACTATTTCTTTTCATCACTCCACCGGGCTTTACACTGCGACAGACGCGAAAGACACGCCTAGCTGTTTTAGGAGTTAGCGTGATTTTCTTACGGCCGTTACCCGCTGCTAGCAGAGGTCTTGGCACCATCTGGTCCCTGCTCTTGACATAGGTACGGGATCTTGGGAGAGGATAGAGCGATGGAAGCCAAGTAGGGGCCAAGGGGAACTTGCACTGGCGAAGCAGGGAAAGAGCAGAGGGCGTAGGGGTGTGAAATTGAGCCAATTCGGTCCACCATACTACTAAACCCAGCACAGTAGTGCCTGCCTTGTTCCGCTGAGGCATTGATGAATCTCCTGCACCTACTATGGTTACAGTGCAAACTTTTTTCGCCAAGAGCTTTGTTGGGAGGTGTATTTGCAGGGGGGTTACAGGGGTTGTGGCTGGGGTTGTGGCTGGGGGTTCAAAATGCTAGTATGACACAGAAAATAATAGCATTGCGATATTTAATAAATCCTCGAAAACTCCTCTGGAATCGCATCCCATGATTCCCTCACAGCGGCCCGCAATTGATCATAGACCAATATGGGTGTGGTGTATGATGTTAAAGTCAGGCAGCACGCGTCAATGCCATTGTTTTCCATTGTGTTGTACTAACATTTTGGACTGATAACCCCTGTAATCCTCCCTGCAAAGCGTCATTAACATCGGTTTTCTTCTTTTAATCCAGGGGTGCTCCCGATTTCGCCTCCTTTATATTCTTGCGTCGGTCTCGCACCGGTAGCGATTGTTTTTCTCATCATCAATTCTGGCCTCTTATTGGCTCGAATACGACCATTCTACGAGCCCTTCCCAGCTCTCAGTCCTATTCACGGTCGCTATGCCGTGACATCGCAGGCCTCCCCCCCCCACAGTCCACGCTTCGTCTGCTCTTGCTCGCGGCTCCCTCCACCAAGCCACACTCACACTAGATTGCCGCTCTGCAGTGCGCTCCCCTCTAGTTGGGTCGTCGTCTTGGCTTTGACCGAGCTTGATTCTCGACAAGCTTCTCAATTCGGCATGATCCCATCCATTCTGTCGGGTTCACTCCATCCCTGGACGTTGATGCACCACCACTGATCTTCAGACACACGAGTACGAGGTGCCTTCCCGTCGGGCTCTAGGCCCCCTGGTCGCCGGGATGGAACCTCGCTCTGATCCATGTAAACAAAAGTTGACTGCAGATTAGAATCATCAGCCCTCGTCAAGATCCATGCCTCTGCTGTGGGCCAAGAGTGGAACTTTTGTCGTTGGGTGCTCACATTGAAGAACAAGAGAATACTGATGAGTGCACGAGCTGCGGTCCACTGTCATACAATTTTTAGGGACATCAGGAACAGGGAGGGGGAAAAGAAAAAAGAAAAGAAAAAAACCGCGAAAGATTCCATATAAGTATAGAGTACGAAGCCATGGCAATATAATGGCGCGCTATCTGTGCTACCAGCCATGTACTGGGGTACTTTCATGTAAAATATTACCCTCCCCTGTATGTACAGTAGCCTTTTCATCTGTACCTCCCCCAAAGCTTGGATGTTAGCATTTCCTGCTCGAGGCGTCTCCCCGCTGGGCTCCATCTATTGTCTCGGCCGACCTTGACTTCGCTGCTGCTTTGTATGCTATCCTGTTTCCCTATCCGGCACCTCATATAATAGACAACGTCGCCCACTCCCCTCCTCTCAGCCATTACTTCAATGTTCAGTCTATGCTGCATTGCATTCACCACCCACCCTCCTCGCCATCCATCCGACTAAGCAAGCCACCCATATTCCTGCATCTGACGACGATAGCTCGGCCTTGATGCAACAACAATAAAACACGTGGTTGAAAATTTGTCTTCTCGCGTAATGTCGATATCCCTTCTACCCAGTGGCTCTTCGCCCGAGCCCGCCGTATTTGTATGTAGGAAGATATAGCCTTTCCCCACAAGGGAATACCAATACCGGTGCGATTTACCCCCAAATCTAACACGTCTTCACCAGCATTTCTTTTCCCAGCTCCCTCCAGAGCTGCGGTTGAAAGTTTGGCAATACAGCCAACCGCGAGGACGGGCCGTTCCGGTTCACCTTGACAACTCACCTCTTTATGAACGGCAATGTTACCCGGGGCGGTCTTCACGAGGATGTGTATCTCCTGCACAGATACCTTCCAACCTCCACGTTTCCCACGAGGCCCGCAGCGAGTCTCTCAAACGATACGCACTCAGCTTTGGATTATGCCAGGGGCCGGGCCAGATATTCTTCAACCCAGAAGAGGATATCCTCTACTTTGGCGAATGCGAGGACCAGTGGGAGACCGAGTCTCAGTTCCGGCTCTTCACCACCATGGTTGATCCGGAAGAGCTGGAGCTTGTTCAGCGAGCCGCGATAAATGACGCCATATTTTGGTCCGAGCCAGAGTACATTTCCTCCATCGCAGCCAGGCTTACCGTCGACATAATTGATACCATCCGCACCAAGTTACCCAATCTCAAGGAGCTTATCTTTGTCTCGAGGGACAGCAACCCTAGCTACAGCACCAACATGACACTGGAAAAGCCGGGCACTCCTGATCTACGTTTGCTTCATCAGATACACGAAGGCATGCAGTTTGTAGCCCAGGCACACACGGAATGGCGTGCACCAGACTGGTCGGTGAAGGTCCTCACCAGCCAGCAGCCAAACCACGATTTCCACCATCAGTACTCGCTTCCCCAACAACGACTGTCATACGGCCTGATGGAGGGAGTAGAGATGGCAAATCCTTACGGAAATATGGACCAGGGGGTACTGCGATGCTTCGCAGGTTTCTAGCCGTGGCTAGTCACTAGCCTCTTTGGGTATACTAGACGAGGCCTAAATCGACGCTTCAACACCCCTAAAACAACCACATTGTATAATTAATTCTAATCGGCACGAAAAGAAAGAAGCGACCAAAAGAAAAATGATACCCCGCCGCATCCGTGTCCCCCGAGGGACTCACGGTATCGGCCCTGCTTGTTAGTCTTGCGTTCATGCAGACGTTGCTTTTTCTCGCTTTTTCACCGGCACTGAACCACTACATCATAGGGCGGCGTTTTACTTGCGGGAGATTAGTAAATTTCGAGTTGGACTTTTGGGATCTGTAAAGCCTGCATAGCGATCGGGATATTTGTCTTTTCATTCATCATCTTTGTAATTACTGCTGTTTTTAGGTGTGTTCTCGGAACTACGGAGGCATGGTGCAGCCAACTCAAATTGCTCATGGGGAGCATAGCGTCATGAGGTTCAACCCAATATTGAGGGAGACGGAGCCGAATGGCAATCAATAAACAGTCCCTGTGTGGACGTGTGTTAGCCAAGAAAAACATGGCGATCCCTGCAAATGTCTCTCGTCTCTCAGCTATTATGTCGGCAGCTTGTAACTCCGGCCTTAGAGGATAGAGCGGACGGTGAAGATCAACGATTCGGTGAATGACACGGCGTTTTGACGTTTGGTGGTGGAGGACGCCCTCCTCGAAACGAAATAAGAATCCACAAGCCAGTCCACTTTTTTGTTTTCTTTTCCCTCTGTCTATACGAGTATATGTAGCGCTATATACGAAAGGTGGGGGATAGCATGTATGCTATTGCTGTCCTAGGCGGGTGGATGGCGCAGATTGATCCCGACGATTCCTTCCCGGCCATGCTACCGACTCAGCGAGCGGATGAAGTACCAACGCCCGCGTGGGAAGTGTTAAAAACAAGCTCTCAAACAGACTACAGGCGAACGAAGTAATTTAGTAGGCATGGCATCTTACATGAGAACAGCCAATGGCCCAACACTTTCCCCTCATTCGCGATGGGAAGCCAGGGGGAAATACATCGAGCCAGTCCGAGACAATTTATATACCGTCAAACGACGTTGACCAACGGGAAGGTCGGCAGCAAAGGGCAATGAACCCTATCCTGCTGAAGGTAGGCGGGCGAACCGGCGGTTTTAATTGGACATGTCTCATACGCGTTCTCTTTAGCCTCACTCACCACAACTACCTGACAAATACACTTATCACCAAAGAACGCCTCCCGTCCACCGCGACTGTCATTTCAGCTCGATACCCGGGAGTAGCACGAAAAACAAAAATCAGAGTGGGTGGGGGAGGCTAGCGGGGAAAGGCTTCCGGGGATGGACCATGGAGGCAACCATGGGGCGGAGCAAAGAGAGATCATCAAAGCATTCCGCTCCGCTCCGCTGGGTGCAGCAAGACGGGGTACAAGCGCTTTGATGGCATATGGCAGTAGCGTCCATATAGCTACCATCCGTCAACAAGTATCCCCGCCAAGGTCACACGGAAGAATGCCTAGGAAAGCCGCCGGCTCGATTACTCAACAAAATTCCCATAAAGATAGGGATCGACCAGTATTGGCGAGGTCCCCGAGGTCCCCGCGCCACAATTAGAAAAAAAAAAAAAAACCTCTACCACCGCAGGAGGGAGATGATACGGCTTTAAACAGCATGCCACATGCTGATTCTTTTTTGCGGAGTCGTGTGTTATTTTTTTTTTTCTCCTACAGTTTGCAGACTATCCATCCAGCCACCCAGCCATAGCACCAGCCCGCTGTGGACAGCATCGACCCTGGGAAAGAAAACGAGAGAAAATGCATCCCCAATTCATCGGCCTCCTCAAAGTTTGTCTGTATCCGCACAAAATATTGAAAAGTGGTCACCGAGGGTGGGTAGTCACATTTCACATCGTATTTAAGATATTTGATTTACATACATAATATATTGTACTTTGTATTGAGACCTTGTTCAGCCCTGGGACTGGCGATCGCCGGTTTGTGGCCGATCTAGGGTCTATTTTTTGTGCAGCCCAATGAATAGGGCAGGAGGCCAGTGCGCTTATTCCAAATCGAGCAGACTAACTCGTTACAGGTCAGCACTTCCTTCCTCTCAGGGCAGCTTCCACCGCCAAACCTGCCTCGTCGGGTTGCCAACTATGTCGGGTAGACGTTAAGCTGACGGCGGACATGCTGGCATCCTTCCTTCGTTAGGCCACGAGCGCATGTGGTTCCTCCCCGATTCCGCCAGGCCCTGACCACTTGTTCATGCCTTTCTTTTTCAAGTTTTGCATGTGCTTTTCAAGTTGCATGGTCTCACTTTCAACCTAGTCGACTTGTTCTGAGCGCGCCGCTACCCAGTCCAATGCCCCGACGTCTTCCCGTCACAACTGCCTCTATTGCTTTTCCAACCCCTTCCAAGTCCCCCAGCAGACTCAGATGCCCCTTTGTGCTGCTTATCTTGCCTCCTCTCGCCAACCCATACCCAACTGGTGGCATTGCTTCTCGCGTCAAAACCACACCGTCACCCTCTCTAAAAGCCAGGTCCTCATACGCCTCGGTTGTTGCTATTGCTGCCCGACCAGACACCCTAGCGCGGTACACGGTCGGTACACCCCTGCCGTAGAGAACTGCCATTGGGGGGTATGTGTTTGCCGCGCCAAGAGCTGGGTGGTACTGTGTCTCCAGCCGGAACCGCTTCGTGGCCTCCAGAATCCGGGCTAGATACGAAAACTCATCCGATTCCTCCCTCATCTTGCCCTCCGAAGAAACAATGGCCGGAAATGACTCTAATCCCTTGCCAATACCGGCCGAATCCAGCTGCGGTGCTGCTCCCGCCGCCGCTTCAGCCCTCTGTGTTACACTTCTTTCGCTATTCTCTCTCTTGGACGGGTCGCTTTCCTTACGTCCTCGCCGCGGGAGCGAGGTGGGTAGGTTTATGAAGTTCCCGAAGGGACTGACGGGCTCTTCCTTCGATGGTGCCGGCAATGCTAGTCCTCCAACAACTGGGCTCAGTCTGTTGTCAACCCAAGCTTGAGCGTCATAAAAGTCGATTGCCAACTCCTCGCCAGTGTCTTTGTCTACGAAGCATTTTCCGTCTTCGGGCAAGAAGATGAAACTTGTTCGTAGTGAAAAGTTTACGGCTGCCGTCAAAGCCTTCTCGTTGAGGAGCACAGCATCCCCATTCCGGAGCGGCCCTAGAATGTTGATACACCGTGAGGGAGTACCCGCGTATACCGCCCCAGAAAACAAATCGGGACGTGCGTTCACTGCATGCCGTGTAATGATGCCGCCGAGACTGTGTGATATCACCAGCGCGCCGCCCTCGGCGTCCTTCATCCCTGGTCGATTGCTCGGAAGACCTTCGAGAAACTTCTGCAGCTTCTTGCTGAGAACATGTGGACTCAGACGCCAATCGTACCCGTAGTCCCACACCCGAAGTGTACCGTTCTTACAGTTGTCACTGTCTCGCAACTTCTTAAACAGTCGGCGGCTGATATCGATTGGTCCGATATTCTGCAACATTCCTGATGCAATCACCGTTTCTTCTGAGCGAGTGTCGGCCGAGTCATCTAGAGGTAACGCCAAATTAACTTGTCGAATATTGAGTCCGACTTTCACAGGTACCCATAACTGGCGGTTGGGCGGCCGCGCAGAGCGTAACACGGAGCCCCGATAACCGCCAAGAACTACGATGTCCCCAGTTAGATTCTCTAGGACCCGATCCAGAGGGTTGCTATAGACTGTCGACGATCTTGGTGGTGATCCTGGCGATTCTGTGGAGCTGGTTGCGTGGAAACGTTTGAGTGGTGATGAAACAATGTCTGGAAATAATTGTAAGTTTCCCCCACCTCTGATATCAATTACACTTTTGGGGGAGGGAATTACATACGGGGCATCTGCGGCAATTTGAAGCTCGGTCTTTCCGGTAAGCTGTCGACGATAGCCTTGAAGCGAGAGTTTACCTGCTCGCTGACTTTGGCGTACTTGTCTTCGTCGCCGACGGACGAGACTCTGGAGATGCTGTGATACAAGAGAGAATCATCAGACATTGAGCGCCTCATGACAAGACGTTTGCTGGAAGCAACTGATTGTGGCTTAGGCCTTGGTACGGCCGATCTTGTCGCCTCCGTCTCTTCAGGTATCACATCTTGTTGGAGCCCAACGATTCGAGGCGGAATTGCTATAGCCCTCATACTCGCCTGAGTATTCCTTGTTTGCGGCGAAGGGCGGTTTTGTCCCTGTTGGCGAGGTGATGGCGGGCTCAATGCCAAGAAAGAAGGCGTGTTGAATGAGGGAAGAAAGTTGGTTGGCATGGACAAAGACGGCAATGCTTTTTGGATTCTCTTGAGGGCATCGGTTCCTGCCGAGAATGACCTTTGCCTAACGCCGCCCAGGAGCGACATACTTGGCCGGTTTTGCAGTTTCTGGTCCTCGACCATTTGCTTCGGACTGGATCTCCACGGGGACGGCAATGGCACGACTTGGTTCTGTGGCTGACCGACAGCGGCAGAGTTTGTTTTCGTGAGCCTTCGACGACCCATACTGTCGGATCGTGTTACTATGGCTGGCTGCGATGTGCTACGCACCTCAATGGGATCATCTTCATATTCTCCAGTGTCCGGCTCATCCGGGGAACCATCGAGAGGGTCGAAATATCCCGATCTGTCGATTGCAGCAGCCTTTTCTGCGGCTGGGGTATGTATACTGGTCAACCGAGTAGCGGCGGGGCCCATGGCCGGCTGTATTAGCGACTGGGCGTCGTCTTCGTTCTTATATACCGGGCTGTCCATCTCGAAGGAGTCCTGAAGGGGCAAGAAAGTCGCACTACTACTTCCAGGTCGATCCTGCAAGTCGGGGAAGGGGCTCTCCTTTCTTTGGCCAGGCTCAAGATGAGCATGGTATCGCTCACCAGACGCGTCCTTGCGCGAGATACCATTCATCATGTCTCCTGCCCCGACGAGAGTAGCGGCAAACATTGTAGCCTCGGTCATTGTTCCTTAGGTGCTAGTACAACATGAGAAACGGGTGGCAACGTGGCTGTGGAAGGAAGAATTCCTGCCAGCAGAGCAAAAAAGGAAAAAAGAAGGGTGCGATATGGGATGAAATATGGGGTAACGAGGGTCATGGACTCTCTGTACAGTCGAGCGCTTATACGACAAGTACGGCCGAGCTGGCCGACGCAGCAGGAGGTTCGGTGCGGGATCTTTTATATCTCGCCCCTTTTATTGCTTACACCTGCGGAGGTGTTGTGGGTATTTGTTGTGAGTGCGTATGATACAAAGGGGGAATAGTCTAGACGCTCTGTACGCGGAATTGGGCTGGACCCTCCGACTATTGCGTGTCGGTGACAGATAGGTCCAAAAGGCCGAGAGTGGGATCGGGAGTGATTTTGAGGGAGAAGCTTCGAATGCAGTCCATGGACCTATCCTAGGCGCAGTTGTCCGAACAGGAATAGAGCTGTACGGATATATGCGAGTGAAGAAAATAATAATCTGCTGATGATGAAGAAGGAGATCTGGGGTGAACCGGGCTTCTGGAAATATTTAGTTGCTGTGGTTCCTGCTAGCCACCCAAACCGACTTATGGACCACTCTTATCCATTCGGATGGGATGGGATTTCGATTGCCATGCGGCATTGGGGAGGTCCAAGAGCGTGGCGGTTCTCCGTCCACACACGACAGAAACGCCTTACCTGCCCTCTATTAACAGGGATGTGCTAATGCCAAGGATTATATGCACCACCCCTGGTGACAGCACTACCTACACTGAAGGGACCGCGACACCAATTCTCCCGAAAAAGAATTCAAATCCAACTGCTGTAGCTCGTAAGAAGAATAAGAAGAAGAAGGGAAATACCAGTAAGTGGTTTTTGTATGATTAGACCGCCATAGTCAGCCACCAAATGCTTAGACGGACCTTTCAAGATCCTTCCATTTGATTAATGCGGCACCTCAAATCGTCAAATCGAGATCCCACGCAATGAACGCATGGATTATATCTCGGAGGTGGGAGAGGGCGTTCATCTTGAGTCTCAGTGTGCAACGACTAGCTCATAGCCGCTTTCCTGGTCCAATCCATTCCCAAACGATCACTGCCTGTCACAGCGAGAGGTATGGACGCGGTCATGTTCAATTGAGGTTGTTTAGCACGTGTTGGATTTCCATCCGTGGCGGCTCCTCCACACGTACAGGTTTGATGTCATGATTGAAGGTAAACGCTGATGGCGAGTGGTGACTGCGGTTTGAGGCAGGGAGAAAAGTCTTAGGGTCAATCAATGATGATGAAACAGCAATTGGCTTCATGACTTTCAGAAACAATTTTTTTTTTTTTTTTTTTTTTAAATCCGATGGTCTTGCGGGTTTGGCTGCATAATGATTGCATAATGATGGGGTTGACGGGACTGGTGGGCGGTGATATGATGTCGGACCCAGCCGTCGGATTGGTCCCGAGACTCCCGGATCCAAACTTCTAATTTATTTTCTTCTTCTTCTTCTTCTTCTTCTTCCTGCTTTCTTCATTTCCCACCACCGGCTGGAATCCCGTGGGCTCGCTCCATTGTCCATCGAACACTGTAATACTACCGTCGCGTTGCCAATGGGCTTTTGCACGCTTTGGTTCCTCCTGAAATGCAGACCAATCCAGTCCATGCAGCTTTCTAATGTTCATGCTACAGCGGCTGCGACATGTACGAAAAAGGGTGAAGTATTGCGAAAATGAGGAAATTTCGATGGCTGGAGGGAAAGCAAGAAAAAGCCCTTCTTATCACAGGCATCACGGCATAACACTCTGACTTGCATGTGCTTGCTTTTGAACTCTAGTCCGAGGCATTGATGCTCATGCTGGTATGACCCTTTTTTTTTTCTTTTTTCCTTCTTTGGCGGTGTGAATTTTTTTTTTTATACAGCCACGAAACACGTGATGCGAGAATGGGACAAGGGAATATCTGCCTTGGATTGGACAGGATTGGATGTTACTAGTAACTTTGAAAGCAACTTTGAAGTCGGGGTTATATTTTTCCCATGTACGAACAGCTCAGGCTCGGAGTCACCGTGACGGTGCTGTCCAATACACGTGTCAGAACTGAAAACGAAAATCGCGAGCGAGCTCCTCCTCTTTCCGGAAGGTATGTGCATAGTACATAGGCTGGTTACCCACGTTCATGCGGCCGCTTGCTTGCAAAACAAATACGCAGCAGACACACACACATAATATATATCTATATATATAATATATATATCACCTCACTCCTTCACCTTCTCAATCGTAGCCCCCTTCCCCACGCCCTCGCTCTCCTCCACCCTCTTCACGGCGCGCTTGAAGCTTTCCATCCCTTCCATCCTCTCCAGGTACTCGTAGACCTTCTCGTGTCCGCGCCTCATGTCGCCGCCCTCCCAGCTCCCCAGGCCGGGAAACCTCTCCCTCGCTGCCAGCAGGGGGAAGGACATTAGAATGTCGGCCGCCGTGAGGTGCCGGCCGATAAGGTACGGGCCGGAGGAGGTGGAAAGCTGCTCCTGGAGGAACGACATGTGGCGCTTCGCGTTGGGGAAGACGAAGAGGGAGATTATTTTGTTGGCGACGACGCTGGTGATGGGGCGCAGGAGGAAGGGTATGCTAGGGGACTTGAGACCTGTCTCGTCATAGCGCATGGTCCCGTTGTTCCGTCAGTGGCTGCTGGCTGGTGCGAGACGGTATGTTTGTTTTGGGGGGAGGAAAATGGGGGGAGGGGGGGGTTAGTGTGAAATGGGATGGAACGGATGGAGCGGATGGGACCGGACGAGGGGGAAAAAAAAAAAGAAAAAAAAAGAAAAGAGGAACGATGCTATAGAAGGGAAAAACAGGCTGAGGGGGGAAAAGGTAAAGGTGAAGCCAAGGACTTACGACCAAGTATCAAACTAATCAACAGCACCGGCATGAGGCTGCCTTCCGCATAATGCAAATAATACTTATACCTCAACCACTCCTCCGTCTCGCCCCCGAGCTTCCCCTCTTGGCCTTCCTGCCACCTCTTGGGCACCAGCCCGCTCTTCCCTTCTTCCCCATCGATGCCCCCCGCGAAGTGCTCGGCGAGGTACTCGGCAATGAGCCCGCTCTCGGCCAGAACCAAGGGCTTCTCTCTCCCTGGAACCGCGATGGACAAGACGGGGGATTTTCCCAGCGGATGAATTTCTTGCAGCTCCGGGGGGGCAAGCATGGTGGAGGAGTTGCGACGAAAGATTTCTAGCTCGTAGGGCAGGGAGAGTTCTTCGAGGAGCCAGACGATCCGTTGGGAGCGGGAGTTATCTAGCCTTTTTTTTTTTTTTGGCGTCGGCGTGGTTGAAGGGTCAGTCGGCCATCTGGGATGATGCGAAAGGAAGAGAGGAAAGAGGGGGGGGGGGGGGGGGGGTGAGCGACTACCAGTAGAGCGTGATTTTGGGCTTCTGTGTTTCCGCCATTTTTGCTGATCTTTGAATCTCGGTCTATCTGCCGTCCTTGGGATGTGGTGTGTGTTGTAGAAGAGAGGAATCGCGGTTTTGCGACGAAGGAAAAGCCGTGTTGTGTCTCAGAGCGAGCCGCTCATGATGTCAGTCGCAACGAGATGGCCTCGGCAGCGAGTAGCGTGAGCACGGCCGCAAAGTGCGTAATTCGATATCGATCCTCACTTCACTTGCAGCGCTAGAGCGGGTCATGTACTACGTTAATGCCGAGACAGGAAGATGCGGAAATACTAAACGTGAATTCCTTGGGGGTACGGGTCAAGTTTTATATACCGCAGGCCCTGAATGCTTCTTCTCTCGCAGATCTCGAGCCCGAGAAAGAACTGGCAAGTGGTTGTGTGCCACGCCGCACTGTGCCGGCTTGGCGGAACGGCAGGCAGGTAGACAAAACGACTCGGACGTTCGTGCCGTTTCCACATAAATAGGCTCACAGCTCTGCTGTATGTACTGTATGTATGTGCATATGTATGTGCACATTGGTGCCTCGGTTTCGCACTCGCGTGCGGGCCGGTGGAGCAATGGCGGACCGAAAATCTATCCGACCCACGTACTGCCAGTGCCAGTGTACATCATCCGTCCAGCACTTTATCCCAGCCAACTCATCCAATACAAATGGTAATTAACCTCGTTATGGTTACAGAGGAGCAGACGATGATTCGACGGGTCATGGGGAGAGCTCCTTCGCACCTACCGTTTCCGATCGTGGTGCTCGGCCGGGAGGCTTCCGCTCCGAACGGCAGGGCGGATGAGCGAGCGGGCTATCCGGAAGGAATGTGGAGATTTATCATCGCGCTGAATTGAATTCATGTGGAATGATCAGACCGCGGGGACCGTCACGACGGCGGTACCTGCACAAAATCAAAGAAAAACCAGTCATTCCATCCAATCATAGCATATCAGTCCCAGGTTTCCTCCAAAACCAGGCGAAAAGGATCATCATCATGATGCATGCTTCTAAACTCTTCACTGCTGGGGTACTTACTCCGCGTGCCGGAACAAAGTAGTACAATAGCCAGAACCATACCTTGTCATTCTCCAGAAATGTATGTATAAAGCCCGCTAAGGGGGGGGGGGGCGGGAACCTTTCGTCTCTGTAACCCATCTCTCCCCATCCACCATCCCGCGCACATCAGCCACTCCCACAAAGACACATCTCCTCCTATTATTATTAGTATGCCCACTATCGTCATCCGTACTTCTCAGAACCACCGGCACACTACTCGTCTTCAGTAGCGTAATCTCATCTCCAACCTGCACTTCTTCCGGACTCCGCATCTTTGCCGTCCCAAGACCGCCTTGACTCGTGGCGAATACTATGATGTCCCCCCCCCCAAACCCCCCCCAAACCCCCCTCGAAACACATCCCAAAACCAAGAAGAACTAGTTAGGTAGTTAGATATATACTTTTAGGGTTCTCCCAATATATTGACGTAGTAGTTGTGTAACTAGGTTAGGTAGACAGAGACACGACGAAAGACTCGAGGTTCGCTGGAAATTAAGGGAGCTGGCCCCCATTTACCCTCTCGCCCCCCTTCCCCCCAAGGCTGACAACAAACCCAGCCCATCGCCTCGCCGCTCCGTCATCGTGAAATTAAAGTAGATATGGTGCAGAGATATCCGGGGACGCTTGCGAGGCACAGCATCTTGACCTTTGCGGCATCCTGGCGGCTCGCAATTCGGCTGGAGGGTGGCGATGGGATCCCATTCCCGAACCAACGAACGGTGCGACCACGGCACCTAACCAAAGTGGATAAAGAGCACAGAAGAGACGGGTACCCGGACGCCCGTCCGAAATCCCGTCGTGGCCTGCATGCGACGGCGCTGGGATGCTTCGGGAACCGGTGCGGTGGAAGGAGCAAAGCTGGCTCCACTGGGGTGTGGATGCTCCAGATAACCAAGAGCAATATACCACTCAAGCGCTATGAGGTACTGTCCTGTCCTGTCCTGTACTGTACAGTACAGTAATAAACGAGGTCTGCCTGTGGACCTCGAAGCTAGCGACGCTTCATGTTCCTAGTCGCCCTCAGACGGGGTTTCCCCGCTTATCCTTCTTTTCTATTTCCACTCATAAGTATGTCTCGTACCATCGGGAATAGAGGATTCCATATCCTCTACTAACAATCATTCCGAAATACGCATCGCCCATGAGGGCAAGATGGCAAGTCCTTCCGTTGCCACAGCGACCTTGAAATGTGCAGACGCAAATTTGGAGCCTGGGGCACAATCTACACGTCGTGGCGATGCTGGTGGCTCGGTAGAAAAAGACAATCTAGAACGCCACGATTCCAAGGAAGCATGGCCCGGGACTCCATGCGAGAGATCTCCAGTTCTGGCGGTGCTTGGAGTCTCAGCTGAGCACCCAGTTATACCTACTGGTGTACAACAATTAGTGTGTATTAGAGACACCTTGGGCAGGCATAGCTATCGCGTTAAATCGGACGGTACTGCAGTGTGAGACCCGCTATACCGCGCTTATATGACCGGATACGCCACAAACGGCCAAAGTTCGAGTCCGGTATCAGGTCCGAGTTAGACACGTACGAAAGGCCGGAAAATGGCGCAGATATTGGATAAATAGCCCGTAGCTCAGATGAATGCAAAGGGGAAGGAGAGTGTTCCGTCTCATCATCTGCGCGCCCCTACCTCATTCTCTTTGCGTGACCACACCTTTATTGGGCCCTTACAGCGTGGAGCCCCCCGCACATCCAAGCAAATAGACCATCATATATAGGGGACCAATCCTTACCTTTCCAGTGGATAGAGACACACCTTTGACTGAACCAAATCACTTCAGTCACTAGTGGTGGCTCGAAAACAAGAACAAAACACTCACAAACCCCATTACGACTTTCACCGTCCAGGCAAACATGGCGGACCCAGCACACGACCGCGATACCTACTCCCACATACCTCTCCAAGGGCCTCGACACATCCGGACCATCGCCTTGGCACCGGCGCAGGACGTCCAGGATCCTATCCGCTGCCTCCTCGTTCAGGCAAACCTCGACGACGACCCGCCTTACCAAGCCCTTTCGTACACGTGGGGTGTCGAGCCTCGTTCCCGCCCCGTGGACTGCGACGGCAAGATCCTCCTCGTCACCCCTAATTGCGAGGCAGCAATGCGCGACCTCCGGGGAAAGCACGGCGACGTCAGAATCCTCTGGATCGACGCCATCTGCATCGACCAGTCCCCCGACGCCGTGGAGGAACGGAATTCGCAGGTCGCCATGATGGGCCAGGTTTACATGAAAGCCAGCCAGGTCGCCATCTGGATAGGGGAGCTCGACGACGCCGCCAGCCTCGCGCTCAACACACTGACCCTACTTCGTCTGACTGTCGACTTCAGGAGCCTGGAAGAGACCGTCGGAGCGATCAACAAGCTGACTCCGAAGGAAGTGGAGGTGCTGGCCGCCTTCTTTGGGAGGCCGTGGTTTTCGAGGATGTGGACTGTGCAGGAATGCACGTTGCCGCTGTTGGCTGGCATGCACAAGGTCGACGTCGCCGTGTACTGCGGAACCAAGCGTCTCCGTTTCCTAAAGATCATGGACATAGCCAATGCCCTGACCCTGCGGGATGACACCGCGCCGTGGGCCCAGAGAGGCGCCGGGCTGCAGCTCACGTTGACCCAGCGGTTTGTCGAGAGGGTGAGACAAGGGGGGTTTCGGGCGCACATCATGGCAGGGTACCAAAGTGCAAGGAACTGGGACGAAGACGAGGGGAAACCGTGGCTCTACGAGATACTCAAACTTTCGAGGCTCAAAGATAGTTTAGAACCCCGAGACAAGATCTTTGCACTGTACGGCGTCTTCAAGGAGCTTGGCGCAGACCCGGAGCCGCCAGACTACCGGAGGTCGGTCGAAGATGTATACACAGAGGCGATGGAAATGGTTCTGCGCTACGATGCTTCTCTGTACGCGCTGCACTTGGTCCCGTCTCTGGAGAGGAGGGAAGGCCTTCCATCATGGGTTCCTGACTGGGGGGATACCAAAGCCTGGAGCATCGATAACTGGAAAGGCCACGAGCTACCAGTCCGCCCTAGCAGAGCCTCGGGAACATCGGTTGCGGAGTGGAAAATTGACAGAGAGGGAAAGCGGCTTGTACTCTCAGGCCTGGTGGTTGATACCGTCCTCGCAGTTGGTCCCACATTGCAGCCGAGAAACGAAAAAATCCAGTCCGACAACACAAAGGCGGCAGATATCTGGGAGATATATGCGTCATGTCTCGTTGTGAGGCAGTGGATAAATATGTTTCCGGATCGGGAGGCGAAGTACTTGAGCCCAGGCGAAGAAGAAACGATCGACACTGTTTTCCGAAAGACTTTCCAGGATGACAGAGAGGATCGCAACATGGAGAATAATCACCATCCTCCTGACGTGAAATGGAAGCAGTGGTCAGAGGTGATGAACATTCTTGAGAACCAACTCAACGAAAGCTCCTTCCTCAATGCCCAGCAGCAACCAAAAGAAGATGAAGCTGTTAGGTACCATGGCGAGCTCGAGGGAACTCTCCTCGAGGAAATCTCCAGAGATGCCAACATCCAAGCGGCACTGCTAGTGTCCACGGCGCTTTTCTCAGGCGAAATGCGGTTTGGAGCGGGTGTCTTCCACCTTGATGTGTGGGAAACCTGCCAAAATCGCACTTTTTTTGCGACCGAGAACGGTTACATGGGAACCGCGCCGGGTGGGCTGCCAATGGATATGAAAGTGGGTGACAAGCTCGTTCTTGTGGCCGGGATAGACAAGCCACTCATCCTCCGGCAGACTCAAGCTGCGGCAGAAGGGCTTTATCGCTTGATCACCCCTGCCTCTTATGTCCATGGAATGATGAAGGGGCTGCTGTGGCCGGAAAACGACGCAGGCTTGGACAAGATCGTGCTGGTGTAGAATTATACAACTTTATAGACTTGTGTAAACTGGAAACTGCTGGTATACGATGGCATTCTTTGTGATATAAGAACATTAGGTATGGTGGACGAAGGCGCGTTTATAACTATCTAGCTGCCTACTTGGGTAGCTAGTAGTGCGAGCGGAAGACGTTGAAAGTGGTGATATACAATCACTTCTCTAACAGCGTATTCTTCTGCGCGTGTCACTTGGTTGTTGTCGTCATCGTCGTACGACTCGTTATTCCGGGAGAGTTCGAGTGAGCACTTGTTCATCGTATCGTTGATCAACTTCTTCAGCCTGTTCTTGTTCGTGATGAAATCCTACTTGGAGTTAGATTGTGGGTTATAATTCGAGATTTCAATCGTTTCGAGTGATTGGAGAGTGACAGACCCGAGAGAGAGAGATAATGTAAGCTTCTGCAGTGGCTACATTATCGAGGAATCTATCCTTGATCGGACTTTTAGTTCTGGTGAGGATCATATTCTAAACACAGTCTGAATGTGTTTGTCTCAGGGGGCTGATGATATTTGATATTATGCGAACTTGTGCTCGAACCGACCGGCGGTCCCAGCCATCGTTTTGATGTCGAGCCATTGTATTTTTTCAATATACTTCGCCCAGACAGCTTATGCAGAGCACGGTTGCTACCATCTAGAGGGCCTGAGATTAAATCAGTGTAAACATCAACGAGAAGGCAAAGGGACCCACTGTCAGTTAAGAAACGCCGGACAGTTTCGAAAGTTGAAGTTTCCTTCAATAGCTGGACCGACACCGAAGGCAGAGAGCTTCCCTGGGTATTTGAAGACAAATTGATGCCAAGCTGGCAAATTTCATAGGAGCTGTTACTCGCTACCTCTTAGAAAACAATTCCAGAACCCTCGAACTGGGTTAGTAGACCCTTCATGCAGCTTGCGCTCAACGTTAGCATTGCTCGACAATAACCTTCGTAGCGACAGTATTTGTTGACAGTATTACAGGAAGCAAAAGAAGGAAGATCCATACCCCAAAGTTCGACGCATCATGACTTGATTGGAAGCAAAACCTATGTTCCGGTCCTATTTGATATAGGAAGTCGCGATTGGTGTGTAGTGTCAAGGGGTCCTGTTGAAAGTCGGCATCGAAAGGGGTCGGTGGATAGTTGTGGCTAGAAGCGGTATGCTGGGTAGACTGTGTGTGAGAAGGTGGCCAAAGGCTTCTAGCTAGGTAGTCGAAAGCCGCCTTCTCTTGCTCGAGTACAATCGACTCTTTCCACTCTGCCCATTGTGGCAACCCAGCTAGGGCCGCGTTCTGTCCAGACATACCGGTGCTTTGTAGGAAGAGTGTTTCCATTGTACATGACAGTGCTACCAGTGCAAACACTGAAGCAAGGTCTCTGGGGACATTGTTCAGTACCAAGGACCTGAATGTGGCGATACCAACATTCAAGATGTCCTCTGGCCCTTCTAGAACTTCAGAGAGTCGGGAAAGAACATCATTGGGATGTTCCTATACGCCCTTGCAAGATCTCGGAGCGGTTTATGCTGGGAGCAGAGACGCGATCGAAGAGTCCTCAAGGTCGACCATTGCTCATCAAAGAGTGAGTCACCTGCTGGTATTGTTGCCATGTCGAGAGGGGCGGCCGATCCGTCCTGGGAAATCGATGTGCTGGAACCACGAATGTATCTAGAGGACTTTTTGCTCTTTGGTACTTCTAGCCAGCCCTGCTACTACTCACAGCACATAAAACAATGGAGAACGCACAAAGTTTTGGGGGTGAGAACAGGAGCACTTCTTAGCAGCAGCCAGCCATTTCCACCCGGCAACGATTCGGGCGTGTGTGGCGAGTATCTGGGAAGCGCCGATTGGCGCTGCCTGGGGCAGAATATATTCAAAGCTCTTCGCTTGGGCTTGGGCTTGGAGATAGGGGCATGGAGGAAGGGGAACGTTGTTGCCGCCTCCTGATGCGCTTACAGACATGGTAGGCAAGGCATTCATGGATCGACATGAGTTTGAAATGGTTCGCATTCAAGCGATCAGGCTGGGGAAGTATCCTCGAGGGCTGTGGTTGCCCTTTTAACTCTCAATGGTAGAGACTTATTTTTTAGGGCAGCGATCGCCCTCGCGCGGTTGCAGGAAGGTACGGCTCGAAGTTCGAACAGCCTGGAAGTCGGTAGCTGAGGTGGTACCTGCTACCTCCGAGCACCGCCACTACCCCATATACGACGGTTGGAGAGATATCAATATGGGAGAATAAACGGCAGCCGGGTCGAGTCCCATGTGCCTGTATCATCCAAGCCACCTGGGGGTCTTGAGGCCGAGGTTGTTGTTTTCCTCTGGCAGACAGTAGTTGGGGTTGACTACGATAATCGACCTAGTTCCATCAATATGTCCATGACATCTGCAATTAGGAAATTCGATAGGACGTGCTTGTTCGCCAACCTTTGTGTCATAGTGTGGTTGGCTCCTACCATCCACTTAGATATCCCACCTTTCTCCTTCCCGAAAACTAGAGTATACCCCGGGCAGTAATGTATCTTGGTACACTGCGCCCCATGCTTTGGTACCTTTTTGGCTTCAATGCACACTGGCAGAGGAACTGGGAGGTACCGCCCCGGTCCTGTTGCCGGGCCGTGTTTGTACCCGACGTCGTTCCTTCCCAGAGTAACCACCTATTGGCATAGTAAATGGCTTTGTTCTGATACCATGGTACCTTCACTATCACAACCCCAGGACTTTTCCTCCAAAACTTCAACCAGATGGGCGCATCCCTCCTGCCGGAGGATAGGCTGGAAAAATCGGGGAGGGAATGCTATTCTTCTGGAGGATGGTGGCATCTGTTCCGGTTGGCGAGGCGGACTCTGGAATAGGCATATTGCGAGAGTACACATTGCCGAGATCAAGGCGGAAAACAAAATCAACGCACTAAAATCTACTAGCTGATCCTTGTCGCTTGCATGCTAGTGCATTAGATTCCACGTTTGTACAAGGCAGTGGAAGGGGAGGGAAGCAAGATTTTCTGTCGCGTCCTCCGCTTTGCTGCTCCTTGGAGCGTCGCGCCTATCTTGCTAAGCTGTAGGACAATACACTGACCGGGGGGCTCAAGCATCTGGCTCGATGGGGTAGGCAAGGAGGGGAAGATCACAACTCGAAAAGTCATCAATCTAGCCGGGTGTTTAGAATGCCATTTATGAATCTATCGCATCGTCACTCCACATTTACCTGCGCTTTAAAAGCCACCAATATGCCTGCCTTGGCGGTGTGCGATTTCAAACATCATGAAGACATGGGCTAGGCTATTTTATCTTGCCACGCAATTACATCATCCATGTCAGAATATCATGCGAGTGTTCCTCAATACAGTAGACTAGTCCCCTCCACCCCCTTGTCGCAGTATCCTCCGCCCGGCAACGTGAGCACTCACTCGCTCGTGTTGTTCCGGGGCAGGAGCTGGAGTGGGACTAGTAGTGTGATGAGACTTGCATGCCGCTATCTCTTAAGAATTCTCTTCCAAAGCTAGTGGTTCGGTTAGCATTGCATGTTCGAAACAGACCTCGAAAGTCCCGTACATATATCTATACACTGCCTTGTAAAGAGCCGCATCTTGGTCTTCCACGGCATCCCAGTCACCAAAGCTTGAGGCTCTGCCCCATACCCGTCTAAACACCCTTTGTCTTGCCCCCAAGCGAACTCAATTCCCTCGACATACATGGCGAACTGCAGTTAGGACAAGACTATGCCACCCTTTGTTAAGTCGTTCAGAGCGGAGCCCGACCCGAAGCCGCTGCTAGAAGCCGCTGATCGAGACCAGGCACGGTACCAAGGTAAGAGACCTTTTCACGGAGAATCATGCTCCAGCTGCTTCTGGCCGATATATTTAAAATAGAACAGGCGCCCTACTCGGTGGGAAGATGGTTGATGGGATCAAATCAGAATGCGGAGCCATGGACACCGGAAGCCTCCCGGTCCACTAGTGCTGCTCGCGCTCGTGATCGAGATTGTTCTTGTAGGAGAATAGAGGGAGTAGGATTCTAAGATTATTGGACGCGATAGCTGGCAGTGGTTGGTATTAGCACTGAATTTTGGATCACTATCAGCGTCCGCCAACAAAACGCAAAAGTCTAATGGAGTAGGAGCACTGGGCACTGGGAAGGCATCGATGGAAGCAAACCTTCAACCAATGAATACTACAAGAAGAGAACTGGATATCAATGATTTCTATCATGATCTGATTGGATATGGAAGTTCTTGTACTAGCTTTAGCTTGGACGTGTGACACATCTCGCGTCGAAGCCAGCTCCCACAATGCAACGTATATCTGCCTTGTAGACTCCGACCTGAGAAAGCAGACTAGTGTTGTGTAGAGCTCCTTGATAAGACAGTGTGACTGTCGTGAATAGCTGCCCGATAGCAATCAAACTTCCCCCAATTCCTCCTGTCCTAGCATTGGCCATTGCCACTCATTGTGCTCAAACGGTGGCATACTGGATCCATTGCTTTTGTTGCCTCAATGGCCCTTCTGGAGATGCGTTACAAGGTTGTCTTTCCGGCTGAACTCCTTCCTACAGCCAGGCTCATTGCATTTGAACTTATCATTCGTAGTACGGCGATGGCGGCTCAGGGTATGACGGTCAGAAAAGCCCTGGCCACAGTCGCGACATGTGTACGGACTAGGCTTTGCTGCTGCACTGGGAGGACACCTGCGAGTAGCTTGCCGACGTCCCTTACAGGCGGATACCTTCCTTGCCCCTGATGATTCTTCACAGCTGTGGGCACTTCCTTTTCGAGGCTCCTGCTGGGATGTGGCTGGATGAGGTTCCATTGTTCTCGCTAGCAAGTCTTGCAGTCTGACCTTAACATAGTCCGGCTGACTGTACGGAAGAGAAAATAGATCGGCCCTACCTGGGACTTGATCTGGGTAGATGAAATCTTCGACCGCTCTGGAAGCGAGAAGGCTCTGGTTGAGGATTGCCCTAAGGAACTTTCGAACGTCTGTCTCGTCTTCTTTTGTTTCCCGTGGTAGGAAAGCCTGTGGTGGGGAACTGTTAGCGTTGGAAAATGTGTACTTGACAAGGAGAGTGCAACATACATTGCTAGCGAGCACAAGAAGATAGTCTTCCACCGCCCGCAAGCTGGTTAATAGCTGTGCAGCGACCATCTCCTTTGCTGTGTTAAGCAAAATTGCTTGGGTGTGGCTAGGAAACTTGTTGCACAGGGGAATGAACAAATGTTCGTTGATTTGGGTTTGAAAATCCGTTCGCTGTAGTTCGAAAGCCGGGCCTCTTCGTGGAGGCAGAATACTCTGTGTTGAAATACCATCTCCAGAGAGTTTCCAAAGGAGGGTTCGTACTTCAAGCAGATCTAAGGAATCATTGTGTTGGCATTCAAAGTTAGGCTCTCTTAGCATAATAGACTGCATACTTACACTTGTGACATAGAAATATCACCCTAGTCATATCAGTCTCCCGTAGTGATCCTATGGCAGCACCAGCTGGTTCCGGCAAAACGTCAGGCGTTGTTTGACTCTCAGACGAAACAGGGAGATGTTCGGTTGAATGGCCCGCCATGCCGTATTCAAATGGAAAATCATCGAAGCCCCAAGAGACATCAATATTTTCGAATTCGGCAAGGTTGCATTGAGAATGAAGGGATGAGCCAAGATGGCAGGCATCTGGCTGGATGGACAGGAGGCACTCATTGAGTCCCATGGTAGGTGTATCGTGGGTATTGAGGGTTTGAGAAACGGGCTGAGGCTGTGAGCTGGCTAGATGGTCTAGAAACATTGCGTGGTGTTGAGATTTGGGTCGAGGGCTTGTATCCGATGCCGGAGAAGCGAAGACATGAGGATGCCTCAGTTTCTGGTCGGCTTCGGGCCAAAGATGTCTCGCAAGGAATTCGAATGCTTCTCTGTCCCCGATGTCCTCAATGGCATCGCGCCACAACACTAGCCCATTGAGGATTTTTTCTTCTTCGATAACCCCTCGCTTGTAAAGAAGCTTAGCTAGTGTGTAGGAGACGGCGGCGAAAGCAAACACGTCGGCCAAGTTGTTTGGCTCGGCGTTGAGAAGGACGCGCCTGAATGTCAGAAGCCCACTTGTTCGTAGTCGCTTAGAACCTCTGTAGTCTTTCAAAAGCCGGTTATATATCGTTGTATACTTGGAGTTCTTCTTTGAAAGTGCAAGGAGGTTGCGGTAGTGCAAATCGAGGCCGTCTCGAATGACTCGGAGGGCCGACCACTGGAACAGTGTTGGTTTCGACCTAGATGTGTGTTCCAAACGTCGGGATGTCGGTTCATGGAAGTTTGAAGGCGTGCCATGGCACAGAGGATTGTCTCCATCTGCCATCCCGTGTGTACAGGTGGAGGTGGGTGCAGAAGGAGATGGGGATGGGGATGGGGATGGGGATGGAGAGGGAGAAGGCGGAGGGTGGTCACACAGCGCAGATTTTGTGCACCTCTCCTCAAAAAGGCTGTCAAGACTCCCTGGATGGTCTTTCTTTGGGTTCGGGAAGGTAGAGTGTGCTTTGACGACAGAAATCTCCCACGGGGCCCTATCCGTCTGCCTCGTCTTCTGGCCGTCGCTGTTATCGATGAATTCACAGCCAGCCAGAATACCATCGATCTCAGAGAGTGCCTGAAGAAGGTCTGAGTTGGCCTGCTGACTCTTCTCCTCGGTGTTTCTTGTTAGGCCCTTGTTGCTGAAAGAATAGCAGCGATTCCACTGGGCGAGTTTCAAATTTGGGCAGGGATCATCTAGGAAATTGGCATATGGAGCCGCATTGACAGGAAGGTGAGGAGGGAATGACTGCAAAGAGTGTGGTAAGGCAGCCATGGTGTGGGTGGACTGTGTTTGCCTTGTCGGTTGGTTGACAAACCAGTTCGCATTTGAAGAGTTCGAGGGAGGAGCGACTTGTATATATGATAGCGGCCGACTTTCCCGAGTCCGTCTAGCCCCCTCCAGTTATTAGCCCATGGATTTGGGTGGTTGCTGGCCAGTCCGCGATTATGCATATGCATGCTGTGAACGAAAGGGGTGGCTTTTCCTGCGGTAGGACAACATGTTGAAAAAACAGACTGTATGCCACACCTCCTAGGGCAACTTTCACACCCACACCACCGTCATTTTTCCGCCATCTGGTGCGGCTGCATGTTCGCAGTTTGGAAATCACGGGGTGGTAGGGCAACCAACCTCATTCTGCGGCATGACTGTGGTCCTACGCTGCCGCAGGACAACTTGGTTTCAGGGGCGCAGCACCCACACTCTACGTAATAGCCAAGGGAAATGGCGCAGCCGCAACTCACGCTGCCGACCACCCACATGTCTCAGATAAGCTCCTCCATGGACGTTACCACGACCATCTCCATTTCCAAATGTTCTAGGCTGTAGCTAGTTGAAGACGCGGCTTTTCGTAGGACAACTCTTCTGGATGGCTGTGGGTATCTAGGAAAATTGTGAATTGTTATATCCGTCAGACCCGTGTCGGACTCCAATATCAATCAATGCTTTTTTTCACTCAGCAATGCAACGACACCAAGGACAACGGCTCTTTGCAAAGCTGGTGTGCGCCTGTTCTCGTCTTCTGCGCCCCGGGGCACCACCTACTAAGATAAATTCAAAGAGAAAAATGGTGTTTCCCGTCGACAAACCACAGCTAAATAGCTGTTGCCCTAGAAAGACGACATCATGTCATAGATTAATGCTCCAGGAGGAATACAGGAAAGACTTCCATAGAGTGAAATAAAAGGGGGCACCATTCTCAAGCTCTACAAGTACAATAGCTTATCCCGGACAATTATGTGAAAAGGAGAGACGACGTGTAGGTAATAAAAAGCCAAGAAACGCATTTCCTATCGCCGAAATATACCATTCCTCGCTTTCTGATGCGACTACACGATGTCTGCGTCTCAGAACCACGCACAAAGCCAAATAGGTGATGGCAAACCAGAGCTCCATACTCGTACGTCTAAACCGACACACACGCACGCACACGAAAAAATAGGCAGACAGACAGACAGCCAAGTTTACACCCTCTAACAGCATCCATAAATAGATACCTCACAGCTCCCACACATGGTTGAGAATTATCTGAATTCCCCTCCAAGTACCGACCACTGGACTGCACAGAGATTCCATTGGGAGAATGACACCGCAAGAGGAACCAGCACTGCAGCAGAATCCAACACAGCGTACATCGAGGAAGAACCCTGGCTGCAGTAGAGACGGGTGCCGGGAGCGGCGAGGAGTCGGAAATGACAACCATCAGGACACTCAGTGGTAACGACAGGATTGGTCGGGCCGCCTGATACTTGCGCCCACGCGTTTCTCGAATAATTTCTAGAACCATAGACACTTCCCACAGCTACTGGAGAATACCTAAGAATACCTTAGAATACCTCTAAGAACAAGATGATAGCTTTGGTATCCTCGATTTGAAACTTTTGTCGTTTATCACCTCGACAACTCGCATTTGTGCATTGAAGAAGGACGCTGGGGAAGACGTCGCAGTGTGTGTGTGTGTGTGTGTTGTCTCACTCCTCCTGACCGGGTTCTCGATGTGGAAGAGACTCGAGCATCCGGTGACACGGTCAACTCAAGAGTGCTGTACCTCGCGTGTACTTTTCTCTAGGCTCCTGCCGTCTCCTAATACAACGCTGTTCATTTCTTGAATATTTGCCATCACACCGTGCTTCGATACGTCGTTAGTGCATCTTCTTCTAAAATGCCACTTAATAAACATAGGGATACCCTGTAACAATGTTCTCCTTGCCAAAATGTTCAAAATAGCAGGCGGCGGATCGTCCAAATGTGCATGAGCATACAGGAATCTCTAGCAGCCGTATGCATACAGGTTGCCAAAGTCGTTGACAAAATGGATGGGGTTGGGATACCCAACGACCTGTCTCCTCTCTGTACCTGGAATATGCTAGTTACATGCTTTTCATCTAGTTCAAAACCTGGTTGGGTGGCCGGCAAAAGGGACGGAATCAAGTTTTCACACACATTAGTGGCATTTCAACACACGCAGGGGAGAATTACTTTTGTCGGCTCCAGCAAACCTACCGGGACTGACTGTTGGCTGACCAACTCCTCGGGAGGCGAGATACCTACATAGGCACGCTGGGAAAGTTCAAGTGCTGACTGGCCGTGTTCTAACCCGAACATGACAACCGAGACAAGCGCCGAAATATACAAAAATAGACTAGATGAGACCTTCGCAGCTTAGGAATCTTTTGATTTATTACTATCATATAATGTATTTTGGAGGCATGACCTTGGGGGGGGGGGTATCCTACAGTGCGGGCGCATGTCATCTCCGGGGCCGGTCAACCCCTTGAGCTATTCAGCTCTTGGTAGGCAAGTCAGGGGCTGGCAAAGATAAAACCGGAAAAGAAACCCGCTCGACATTTGGCAAAATTAATTCCCCAATTATAGGCGAAGTTACTATTGGGAGGTGTGAAAACTTGGTAGGGTGTGTACTTTATATGCCGAACCAACTCAACATGTGGGCCAACCCATTTTCGGCAAGTTTAGCGATATTCGGTCTCTTGCCTTCCTCGTAGGACTTTTCTCTCTGGTGAAAACAACCAAACCGCAGATCTGCGCCCTCCAGAAGTAGAAACACAACGCAGGTCGTGAAAATCGAGTTTCCATAAAATATCAAGTTGTACTATAGACAGAACTACTCGCCGCCTTTCATTCTGCCTGACGATTCACGTGCAACTCCAGCATGTTTGGCGGGGCACCGCCTCAGCGCCGGACTCGCAGCGCTGCGTGCAGAAGCGACGACAGCACGCCAAGACCGCGGCAGCAACGCTCGCATACTGCAGCGAACAAAACTTTTCCAATTGATATCGTGGAAAATCGCAAAAGCTCCCCACACAAACTGCGCAGACTCGACTTCGACCCTCGAAGCTCCAATCCGCCAATTTCCCGCACATTGGCCCTCACCACACACCGCAATGTCTTGCTGCAGACCACGGCCATCTCGGCCGGAGCTTCGTCTCCTCTCAAACTCAATATCCAACGTCTCGCCTTCCCGACGACGAGCCTTCTCGATAGCAGCCTCGATGCAACCGTCCGCATCCATAATAACCACCTCGACTACGATACCCTCGCACATAAAAACCCGACAACAATATCCACAAACGACGACGCAAACATGGGCGACACGAACGCAAACCCAATTACAACCGCAACTCCAGCCCCACCAACGCCGCACCTTCCACACCACCCCTCCGTCTCGAAACCTGCTGACCGGCTTCGTCGAAACCCTGCGCGCAGTGATGCCCCGCACGACCCAAGTCTACATGCACTACTCCCTCTCCCTCTCCCTCGCGCAGCTCTGCGAAGCGCAAGCCTCGTACACCATCCCCTACAAGGCCCTCAAGAACCACACCCTCCCCATGACCTCCTCGGGGGAGCACATAGGGATTAGCTCCTCTTCCTCTTCGTCTCTTCCTTCCTCCTCCTTATCCTCCAGGAGCAGTAGCAGCAGTAGCAGCAGCAGCAGCAGCAGCAGGATCACTTCTTCTCCCTCCCCCTGGCACCAACCCCCAATCTCCCTCTTACCGACATTCTCGACCTGGGCATCCATCTCCTTCCTGCACGCCTACCTCCTCACGGCCCGCATCCGCTCCCTCTCCCTGCCGCCGGAGGAGGTGCGCACACTGATGGCCGGGGTGGTGGACAACATATTCTACGACTTCGAAGTCGCCATGGATCAGAAACACTCCATCACTTCCTCGACCACGAGGCAGCAATTCCTGAAGTCGTACTTCGAGGTATGGAGAGGAACCACCATATCGTACGACGAAGGGCTCGTGAGGGGAGACGCCGTCCTGGCCGCGGCGGTGTGGAGGAACGTGTTCAAGGCCGAGGTATCGCCGCCGCCGGCGGCCCCGGGAGGAGGAGGGGACATGGGAGGGGCAAATCCCGATGGGGTAAAGTTGGCAAAGCTGGTCGCTTACACGAGGGCTTGCCTGGCGGATTTGGACGACTTGACGGACGAGCAGTTCATGGCCGGGGGGGCGGAGAGGTCGTTCCAGGTGGCGATGGAGAAGACGATTTTGGCGGGGGACAGCATTGTTTGACGGGGAGGGAGGGTGGTATGTGAGGATGCGGAGATGTGAGGGAATGTTTCGGCGATCGCCCCTGGGAAGGAGGGTGGTGTGAGACGGGTTGAAGCCGGGCGGTGGCGATGCGCGAGAATCATTAGGAGCATGGGGAAGGACAATGCGCTGGTTGGGGAGGGGACACCAGGGGTAGTGGCGTACTGCGGAAAAAGTGTATTGAACTACATATCATGTATCTACGGTGTTGGGGCGTTAAAACGGGCCGCAGAACAAGAATCGCCGGCATGATGCACCATAGAACACTCCCCAAATCTCGAGAGACCCCCTCGGGCTCTCATGAAAAGGTCCTTTTATGCGCCTTAACTATGCTCAAGCGGACGGAAGTGACAATGGACCGTACTGTATAGTATACCACTGCAAACTGAATATGCAGCGCAGCATAGTATCAAGCAGGTTTAGCGCCCGCTCCTAGGAAAATGTGGCATGTGACAACACGGGGGGGGGGCCTTCATTTGATTATGCGGGACGCCACGTCGTATATACACTGGGCATCGGAACGAACCAGGTACAAACAAAGCATGGAGTGAGTGCCTGCTTGCTGTTATCGGCGCAACCCACTGACACACGATCTTTGGCCGCCCAAGTCGATGTGTCCTCAACAAGCCACCACCATGCAGGCTTGAGCAGCGGCGCGCCAGGACGCCAGAAATCCGCATGCTCGGCCCAGATTTCCTCCTGCTCGATCGAGCGCAGCAGCAGAGACAAGAAGAAGAAGAAGAAGAAGAAGAAGAAGAAGAAGAAGAAGAAGAAGAAGAAGAAGAAGAAAAAATTGGTCTCAAAAAGCAAGTCAGTCCAAACACTATATGCAATAGTTTATTATTGTTGTTGTTGTTGTTGTTGCTGTATATATCGCAACCTCTCTCTCTCAGCGCTTCCTTGCAAGCTCTTTCGTTCCAGCCTCACCCCCCCCCCCCCCGAGCCTCGTCGTCCTCCACCTCCCGTCGTGCATTCCTCTCGGCTTCGTCTCATCACACCTTTTAGGATTCTCCTTTCCAAAACAGCCCCGACATCACCCATCGGTCCGCTCGCCCATTCAAAGTCAACTGAAATCGGTCATCTGGTACAAGGGGATGCTACCCCCCAATCCAATACCGGCCGTCCCGGCCGCAAGCCCGGAGCCTCCCTGGGGAGCTCCACCGCTGCCCGGCGCCCCCAACCCGGCAAATGCGTCACCAGGAGGGGCGGCGGCGGCGGCGGCGGCGCTGGCGGCGGTGGCGGCAAATCTCGCCCCTTGCTGTTGCCCTGCTCCTGCGCCAGTCACGTCCCCGGGCCAGTTCCACAAGCTGTCAAAATCGAACTCGGCCTCGGCGCTCGGCAGGCCGTCGTCGCCGATCGGGGTTGAGACCCTGTGCAGCCCGGCGGGCTGCGAGGCCGGGGACATCCCGTCCATCCCGTTCCCCATCGCCGTGCTGAGGTGCGGCGGGGCATCCGGCTTCGGCGGAGGCTGCATCGAGCCCGGGGTGCCCACGCCTCCGGTCGGCGTCGGGGTGGACGCTTGCTGGTGGTGGGGAATTCCTCCCCCGGCGTTGGCGGGCGACGCGGAGCTCGCCTCTCTCGGGACGTGGGCGGGCGCCTGGTGGGGTCGCATTGCGTGCTCGTGGTGGTGGTGCCCGTGGGAAGAGGTGAAGAAGGACGCCATGGGATCGAACGTCGCCCCCGGCGATGCCGAGATGGTGGGCATCACTCTGTGGTGCAGCATTCCCGACTCGGCGTTCGCGGACGGCGCCGGGCTCGCCATTCCCGTTGGGCCCGCCGGAGACATGCCCGGGATGTGTGGCGGCGCTTGAGGCACGGCGCCGAGGGCCGAGGCCGAAGCTGCGGCAGCGCTTGTACGCGTCATGACCACATCGCGGAAGGTCGTTAGTATGTATAGTAGCCTCTCGGCCTGCGGGTCCGACTCGGAGCAATGCCGCATGATGGAGACAGCATTTGCTACGCATATTCCGTAAGACGCATTGTGGTAAAGGAGGGCGAACTCGTTTGAGAGGACAATCAAGGTTGCTGCAAAGAGAAAGTACCTGAGCGATCAATTGTAGGTTAGTGAGTGATTGGTACTCCGTTTCACGGGTACTTTCGACTGGGGTGTGGAGCAATGTCCAGAGCTGTGGTTTGGTGGGATCGGAACGGGAACGGCTGCGTGGGTGTGCAGGTGTAACCACAATGTGGTAATCGGCGACCGGTTAAGGCTGCGGGCTTGACGCCGAAATAGGAAGTATGCAGTATATAGTAGCAAGGGGAAGAAACATACAATACAAACGGGTTCCTCTGTGGTAAATAGGTACCCTCGAAGGCGATCTGCACGAGGACAATGGTATGGTAGCTGGCTTGGACGCAAGCCTCACTGAATTTCTCCATCCTGGAGCTTATCCTCGGTGCTGGGTGGCCCCCGTTTGCCCGCTCCCGCTCGACTTTCGTCAAGAGGTATAGGAAGAATGGCCGCGTGAGCAGAATAATGGAGTGGCAGTAGAGCAGGTTGACATGCAATATCGCAATTCCCTGCGAAGCACTTATTCCTCGGTTCATTGCCTGTTTCCAGTGCAGACTAGGGTGCAATGCGGTCGGCCAGCATTTGTGTCGGTCCGCGATTTCTTGCGCCACTCGTGTCGAAATCTTGCGCTTGGAATACACCTTTTTCAATATCTCTCCAATTACGTGACAGCTCCGCACCGCTGCATCGAGACCGACCGTGCTGGAGCTCGGTGTCAGGCTGGCGGTTGCAAAGTTGGCAACAGCCGCAGCCGCCCCGGTGAGCCCCCCGGTGAGCCCCCCGGATCGTTCCGGTGTCTTGAGAGCGTCTCCGGAGCAGTCGTCTTCAGATATCGCAGCGGGTCGGCCAAGGGAGGCAGAGAGGAACCTATCGAGGACGAACAAGCTTCGCCACAGATTCCGCCGAACGGCTAGTTCATCCGCACTGAATATCACCATAGTCTCCTCTCTGTGGAGACCCAGGGCAAATGCCGATCTCACGGCCATTCCTGTCACGTCCAAGTGGGTTAGCAGCTGCGGAATCTGTCATCCGGGCGTACAAGGTCCCAGTGTCGCACGTACCGTAGTATGCGTAGGCCGCATTGCGCTTCGAGACTGACAGCATGTATACCGCCATTAGTAAAAGCGCCTGCACCGACCAGAAATCGGCATCCTCAAAGCCTGACACGGGGTCGGCCAAGCACTTGGCGCTGCGGAAGAAGAGTTCGGCACGGTCAAATTGCTCAGACCGTAGCTTCTTCGCCACTGCGTCTTCCCGTGTTCCGGGCAAAGGCGTTATGAACACTAGGCCGATTGCAAATGTGAGATACAGGAGGCAAAGAAACGGCGACTCCACCGATAGTGGATCGGTGTAGCATGCATCCACAGCTGCTGTGAATTGTCTCCGATCAAACACTTCCAGCAGACCGCTTGTCTATAATGTGTGTGTGTGTGTGTGTGTGAGCTATCAGATATCGCACAGGCGATGGCGGCGGGGAAAATCAGACTAACATTTATAAAATAAGACTCCGTCAGGACATCGGCTGTCTGGCGATCCGGCAGCAAATGAGGGGGTCTAATGTTTGACGGAAAACTAATGGTGCTTTCTATGATACGGTGCCGCCGAGGGTCCATCGTAAATGGGGACTGGCCCGCGATGCTCTCAACAATCATGCGTATGAGCTGAAGGTACGAGAGAGTCGCCGAGTCGCCGACGTAGACTTGAGGGTTGTTAGCACCCAGATCACGGTGTGATGGAATATGGGCGTCAAACTTACGTAGTCTCCCGGTCGAGTCCTGGAGCATCCTGGGAGAGGTATAGACAGCTGCCTCTTCATCTTGCCCGCTGATGGTGCTGTTACGCGACCTTCCATCGAAGTCGGGCTCTTGAGGCAGGCCCCCCGAGATTGGCTTCGGTGCGTCGAGGTCCGGAACGCCGGTGCTAGGAGATGCCATGGGCACGGTGCCCTTCATCTCCAGGTCCTTGGTTTCACCCGAGGACTCTGCCTTGGCCCATGCCGAAATTGGGAGCACTTCGACAGTCGAGGCGCGCGGCGTCGAGGCCGGGGGCGGCTCGATGTGCCGGCGTTTCGGCGGCGAACCCGGTCCATGTTCCGGGTGGTTTGAAGTGTACGAGCATTCGAGGTTCCTCCTCGTGCACGTGTTACATGGCTTCAAGCCGTTACACTTGGCACCAGAAATGTCAGTGTCGGTGTTATCAGCCAACCGAGTTGGGTTTGTTCGGATAGCGGGTTCGCGTCAAGAAGGGTGAATCGGATGAGTGAACACAGGGACCCGCCCTGGTGGGAAAACGCACAACTCGGCCACCCACAAACAGTGTCGGATGCTACACGAGCAACGGGGTGGTATCCATTATTGGTTTACACTCGCAGTCGGATATGATCACATTGAAAAGTTGCAGTCCCAAACGCCCCCGAAAGGCATGTTTATTCGAGACGTCTCTGCCAACCATGACAGGTCTGTTTCCAGAGTGCCTTACGCCATCCCTGCGGCGGAGTGACAGAGACCAAGGGAGTGACACAAGAACAGGGAATGGGAATCGCGAGAGCAAAAATGATATATGAGCCATGCTAGGGATGTGGCTTGGACTCTATACACGGACGTAATATGTATGCATGTATATAAAGGTGTGTTCTGAGACAGAAGAAAGACAAGACATTCCACTGGACTTGATTATAGTCACTCACCTTCTGTTTTCGGCGCTTACAAGAATCACAAGCTTGGGCAGTTCGCTGTCTCTTGTCTGGGTCGACCTTTGGCCTTGTCATTCTTCCGAGGTTCGAACCAAATGAGGTCGCATGAGCCCCGCGTGAGGGCCCTACTGAGGGGCAGGCGGCGTGCTTCGGCTAGGATAGGTATCGGAGTATATACCGCGAAGCCAGCGAGAAAGGGACACCACGGTACGTAAGGGGGGGGGGGGGGGGGGGGGGCCGAAAAACGGAAGACCCAACGGAGAAACAACCGTCACCGGGAAAAAACGGGGTTGGGGGGTGGGGGGTGGAATGGGGGG